>JAJEJO010003912.1:410704-488789 GCA_020662805.1 Glaucomys volans
AGAGTGTAATGGCAGCTGGGAAGGAACTCCTAATTCAGATATTCAAATGGGGTAAAACCTTTGGACTAGGTCTTGAATGCTCCTTTCTTCAATTCAATTCATAGTTGTCAAGCTTCTCCTCTATGCTAAGGAGTACTGAATGATAGAGAAGAAGCAGCGAATGAGAGAGATCCTGTCCTTGAACTGCTCATTGTCTTGTGGGGAAGGAGAGGTGGTAAGCCTCTAGGGAAGAGGTAGGTACAGGATTTTAGAAAAGGGAGATCATGGCTTATTTGTGAAATAATACCTTAGTGTGGTTTGAATACATGACATGTGGAGATGAGTGGAACTGGGAGAGGGTTGGTAAGAGACAAGTCTAAAGGGGGATATTTGGTCCAGATGTGAAGAGGCTGATGACAAACTAGAGTTCTGACAGGGTTCTGTAGGCAAAACCAGGCTGTAGAGGTGTGTGCAAAGGATACTACTTACAGATCTGTGTCTACAAAGATTCCTCAGATGCTTGTTATTTACAGGTTTGAGAGTAGAACAGTTTTGCCATTCTCCAAGAAAGAATAACTGGGTCCTGAACTAAGATGTGGAGAGACAGAGAAGGATTCATGAGCTAAATTAGAGGAAGAAACCTATGAAATATTGGAAAGTAACTGTGTATTCCCACCAGATTTTAGAATCCTTTTGAGTCACCTACTCCATCCTTTTTGCACAAGCAAAAAAACTTACTTCCAGAGAGGTCAAGCAACTTGCCCAACATCACACAGCTAGCAACTTTACCCAGTCTGGGGTGACATCTTTAACTATAGATATTGTTTTATTTTTTTGTTTAACTAGGCTGTTATAACAAAGCACCAAAAACTGGATGACTTTAAACAACATGAATTTATTGTCACACTTCTAGAGAAGTCCAAAATCAAAGTGTCAGTATGGTCAGGCTCATTCTGGAGTTGTAGGGGAACCCCTCTTTGCCTCTTTCTGGCTTCTGGTGGTTTGCCACCAATCTCTGTAGTTCTTTGGCTTGTCGGTACACCAGTCCAACCTTTGTTCACAGAGGGGTTCCCTCTGGGTGTACCTGCCTTCACCAATCATGCTAGATGAGGAGCCCACCCTACTCTACCTTCACCGTAACTAGTTATACCTTCAGTGAACCTATTTCAAATAATGTGACCTTTCCAAATGAGGAATTTATGAAATCCATGTAGTATAGACCATGACACCATATCCAATTGTTCTGAGAGAAAATGACACTCTTGGAATAAATTGACTTCCCCTTGCCTAAATACAGGTAAAGATGTGGTAGGGCCTAAACACTGTGACCCATTCATGAGGAAACAGGCAGGTCTCGACTCTTGGTTACAGCTGCAGTGGCAGTCTATACCCTTTTCTAACTCCTCCAGTTGGACTTGAAGTGATTGGAATGGTGAGATTCCAACTTCCTTCTTGATGGTTTCCCTGTTCAGCTTCTCCACCCTGCTGCCCTAATCTGAACCTTCAGAAATCCCCAAGTGATCAATCAGTCTAGTCTACAGTTCTGTATAGTGGGAATAAGAGGGCTTCTCCCTGGTACAGAGCAGAGCCTTGAATGAACAACAAATCTACATTTCATCTTAGTCAGCAAACACATTATTCAGAAGAAGGGCCCAGTGGACCATTTCTGTAGTCTTCTTGGCTATTGACTAATGAGGAACCAGAGTCCAAAATAGCTGATTCAGCCTCACCCAGGAAGTGCGTCCCCCACCCGACTTCCTTCTGCCTTCTTATTTGGGCACCACAGCTGCTGTGACCTCTAACCTGCCCTGGAGCTTTTGCCTAGCACAGGCTCCTGGTCTTTCC
This sequence comes from Glaucomys volans, assembly GCA_020662805.1. Classification (NCBI taxonomy): domain Eukaryota; kingdom Metazoa; phylum Chordata; class Mammalia; order Rodentia; family Sciuridae; genus Glaucomys; species Glaucomys volans. The sequence goes on from JAJEJO010003912.1 coordinate 412,529, forward strand.
TGTTCTGCAGACAACTTTTCTAAACTCCCCTGAGCACTGGAAGTTATATCCCTTTGACGGATTCAGATGGAAAAGGGGAAATGGTCATGACAACATTGGTTCAGATACGTCATGTTTTGTAACTTTCTTGTAAAGACTACTGATGTTATAGAATCATTAGAAGGCCCATTGCAATTAATCTGAAGGTTCTCAGAAAAGTGAAATTGAGATCATAGTAAAGCCACCTTCATTTGGAGTTTGGGGTCAATCAAACAGAGTCTAAACTGAAATTTAATTTTGCCTTCCCAGTGTGGATTGGCTAAGCAAATTAATGCTAAAATGTAAACAAGTCTTCTGGAGCCTGCCTAAGAGCCTTTAAAGGACAGCATGCTTTCAGGGCTTGGAAGCAACCCTTTTACATGCTAATTATAAGTCCCACAGTATTTGTGAAAGTGGGTCTCTCTGGGATTTCTATTTGCCAACAAGTTGTTTATTTCCAGTTTAAAGGGGGTGGAGGGTCTATGAATTATTGAGTAGCTACTATGTGCTCTGCCCCTGCTCTGTAACAGGTTGTTTATCTTCACAACCATCCTTGAAATCCCATTCCACTGCTCTAGTTTGCATGGGGATTTGGCTTGAGTTGCAAAGCTGGTAAGTGATGGAGCTGAAATGCAAACCCCAGAGAACCCACCTGTGTGCTCTCCTCCAGACTGTTTTGGACCTCTGACCTTTTAAAGTCTGTTTCTCTCCAAAGTATATCTTCAAATCCAGTCTTCTCAACATTTCAGGTTGGCATGTGCCTACCTAGCTCAAATAAGCTCATTTTTATAAATCCTGTTTTCATTTCAGTAATGAGGAAAAGGAGGCATTCAGCCAAGAGGCAAACTATAGAAAGAGAAAGGGGTTGGGGCAGGTCTGGGCTAAATCACAGTCTGATGTTTCCTGAGACCTACCAAAGACTCTGAAAGAAGACAACATGGAAAATCACTCTCTCTCTCTGTTAAATAGTCTTTCCTTTGGAAAGATGTATTTTCACTACTCAAGGGAGAGACCGCCTCCCAGCCTTTGCTGGCACAGAAATCTGGGAGGTGTGATACATTGTGATACATGGTGATACATTGTGATGCTGGTTGGGTAGGTTTAACTCTTCAATTACACCCTTTCTAGTACTGCTGTCTCTGTGTGACTGACAAAATATTTGAGATAACTTCATGTTTTCAAAAACACTACAAGATCTTCCCTCACCTATCAGGCAATGCCTACAAGTCCCATGTAACCTTTTCATTAGATTTATCTTTAGGGCATACACAAACACATTTTACTGGAATGAAAGAAGTAAGGGTTTTGACCCAGAAATGAAACAGCTGTTGATTTCCAGAGTGCTTGTCATTAAAGGGAGAACTTGAAACATCACAGGCAAGTTCAAACACTGTAAGGTTTATGGAGTATATACTGAACTTTACATGTGGCTCATGTATGATTAGTTCATTAGCTGCCCAGCAGCCCAGAGTGCATGAAACAAGTTCCAAACAATTATGAGGCACAATCTATAAATCAAACCTTTAAAATATTAATGTTGATTTTTTCATTGCCCCCTCCCAAAAAAATACTTGCAGAAAAGTATCAGTATGACTCTTATTACCCATAGGACTATTTGGACAAAAATAATCTTAACTGCTTGCACAGCCATAGATATCCTTTCAGCTAAGAAGCCATTCAGTCTCAGCTTCAAGTGCAGAGGAAGTGCAAATAGCCCCTGCACTTTAGAGCTGAGCTAGTTTTGCTAGGAGACAGTTGAGCAAAATCCCAGTACGCTCTGATTCATTCTGCTTGCTGATTGGTTGTTCTTCCCGGCCGCTGACATCATCCTGTTGCTGGGCGGAAAACTTCTGCAGCAGCACAGCCCTTGATACTGACTTCAGATTCTTGTGAAAGGGACATTGTACTCAATAGCGAAATCAGATTATAGCTCGAATGGAATTAGAAAATCTCCTTTTTGTGTGATCACTCCAGTCATCTTATGGCTCTTAAAGCATAGCGTCCCCCCACCCTCCTCTCCATAACCTAGCAAATGCTTTTGTGTGGCACTGTCTCCCCTAAGCCACCCAACCCCCAATGCCTTATAGAATACAAGAGACCAAGGAAAGAACCTTAAGGTTTTTTTGTTTTGTTTTGTTTTTGGTTTTTTTAAACTGTAGATGGAAGGTGTTTTACAAATCACCCAGATGGGGCTGGCTTTCTGATTAGTTTATGTCTGCCTTTATCTGTCGAATTAAAGTATGTCCTCACTTGTTAAAATGAATTATGAAATAGTATTCATGACTTTTCTGTAATAAATGGCATTTTAGCTCTCATTTATTCTCCCACCATTCAGTGAGGCATAGTTCAACTAGGGAAATGATGGCAAGGGCCAACTTATCTATTGTCAAGTTGTCTATTTACAGTTTGCAAAGCATTCCATATATATGTTGTCTCATATGTACTCTCCCCACCCCCAGAACAGTTCTATCAATTAGGTACTATTAGGTACTACTACATCTCCCATTTTATAGACAAGAAAACAAGACCCCAAATATTAAATTCTCTACTAGCTACATAGGTCATAAATGGGACTCAAACTTAGGCTTTTTGACCCTAGTTTCTGAAGTCTTTCCACTTGAAGAGCATCTTTCAGCCCTGGGAACTAAATGATTTGCAAGGGCCAGTCCAAAGAAAGTGGAAAAACCAGCACCAGGACCCAGCAATTCTAGTCCTCCGAATAGGAACGTCTTGTTTTTTCTCAAGACAACCTGTTCTTTAGGTTTTCTTTAGAGATGCACCTAAATGCACATTTATTTTAGATATCTCTAGGCTTTCACATGCTTTTACTTTAGTGCAGCTTTGAGGGGAAAAAAAAAATAAAAGCCTAATAATTCAAATGCACATTTGCATATATTACATAAGGCTTCTATAAGGGTAAGATTATCCAGTTGCAGGCTTATTTTAAGTTTTAATGGGATGACTTTGACAGAGCAGAAATAGAAAGCTTAGTAACCAGCTCAGTAACTTCGATGTCAGAGACATTTCCACGGTGGATAGTGGGGCTCCTCCTCGTCTCTGAGGAGACACTGGATTTCTCTTGTTTATCTCCAGCTGGGATGATTAACCGCCCTTTGCTTGGCTTTCATCTTGCCTGAAGCAGCTTTCTCTTTCATCTCTTTCATTGCTCCAAACCCTTGTCTCTTCAGCTTTTAATACACATTTGAAATATTTCAGCTTCCCTAAGTTATTTTTCTATAAGCAGAACAAACAAACAAACAAAAAATCACAATATGGATTTACTCCGTGGAGGCTGCCGCATCTGGCCTGCTCATATGGAAACAACACTCTCTCACCCACCTTTATTTTTAAATGAGACAGAGAATCCTTCAACAAAGGCTTAGCAAGCTGAAGGAATGAGAAAGTGAGGGGCACACTTTGCTTCGAAATGGAGGCGGAGGTTTTTATTTCTACCATGACCTTTGTGACTGTGTCCTCAATTCATAGTACTGTGACTTGAGCTTCACAATGTGCATAGCTGATTCATATATCCTGCATGCTTCTCTCATTTTCCCAATACCTATCTTTTCTCCCTTGGAGGGTGTTGTGGGGTCATGTGTCCTCCTGATCCTCAGGTCTCCTGCTTCCTCTGTGTGACTTGGGCACACACGGGTCACTCTTACTTTCAGCAGAATGCACTCACTGAAAACTGGCTTCATTTCATATAGCTCAGATCTTCACATTTGCACTGCCTGTGAAAATAGAAACTTACAGGGTTTTGTCATTCTGTGTTAAAGTAACAAGCAGTTTAAAGTAACAAGCAGTTTTTCATATGAAAACATAGAATCTTTGTCTGATTGACTCTCTAGAATGAACCTGGTCAGTAGTCTCCATATCCCACTGTCCCCTCTGCTCAGTGGACACAGCACATGGGTGCTCTTGTTGCCTTTCTTGCCTGAAATGTATTTCTCTTAAAAGGGCACAGAGCACTCAGTAAATGTTAAACAAAACAAAACAAAAAACCTTATGGTCACATAGCTAACTGGTAGCAGTTAAAGCTAAAATTAGATTCCAATCTCACTTATTCAGTATTTTATTGATGAGGAAACATATCAATGTAGGTTTAAAAAGTTTTCAGAATAAAAGTTTATTTTTAAAAGGCAGAAAAGGAAAAAGAAAGTTTGCAGAATATCCATATAATTCCAAAGCTCCAGAAATGCAAACCCTCTCCTGGGAGTCTGGGATTAGAGTTAACCCACCCCACCCACATCCCTCTTCTACTCCTCTCCTCTACATGCCTTCTGGTCTCCAATGGGGGTTTCATTTTGCTCAGAAAGTGACAGAGTCAATCAAATCCACAAGCATGCCTCATGTTCTGAGCTAGATAATCTCTAAGGGTACTTTCAACGTGGCTTTCTGTCTTTGGGCCTTGGCAAACTTGTGTGTGCTGGGTTAAGAGTTCAGGCTCTAGAATCAGGCATCATTCAAACCTCAGCTCTGTGCATGCCAACGTTCTGGCAGGAAGGATGGAAACAAATATATGACTGATTAAACCTCCCACTGTCCATTTCATTTTTTTATAAACTAAGGAGAATAGTATCCCTGTCTCTCACTGATGAGGATTGAATTGGGCCATACCTATGAAATCTATAACACAGGAATGGGATGTGGGATGTAGAAAAGTCCCAACAGATGTTGTCAAGTATTTTTTGCCAAACCAAAACTCAGGTACAGTAAAAGGAAAAAAAAAAATCAAGGCAGTGAGGAACTGATGAAAGTAAATTTTAAAAATAAGTATCTGTGCTACCCATAGTTTAATTAATCAAGAAAAAAGTGAGATTTGCCAGGACAGATTGAAAATCTACCAATATCTTAAAATGATTAAGACTAAAAAGTAGGATTTGTTACTTTAACAGTTTTCTAATATGATTATAATCTGTATACCTGTTTTTAACAAGAGTTTTATTGGCAAAATCCAGGCCCTTAGACACATTCTGTCCGTGAAATTGGGAATTAGTCATGTATATGAGGGGTTACACAACTCTTTACTCTTGATTTCACTGCATTGCTTGTAGAACCTCTAGGATAAACCGAAGAGGCTAAAATTTCTACAAAATTTCAGGAAATGCTCCAGAAAGCAAAGTATATGATACTGTGGAGCCAATCTGAGGAATCAGCTTGAACCCCAGTTACTCACTTACATAGAGCTAAATTGCCCACAGACCTGGGAACTATCTGCAGGGATAAATTTTATATTCCAGCCCCCAAAATAAATCAAATTGTCTATTTTGCACAATTTCTTCAAGTCTATAAAAGATATTCAGGTTAAGTTACTGAACAAATGTTTATTGAATGCCCTTCATATGCAATGTACTGTGCTCAGTGTTGGCAATAGATGGATAAGTAAAAGAGCAGTCCCTTATCAATAGCCATACAACAAAATTAAAATGCAATGTCACAAGTACAAAGTTCAAAGTAGGTATTCACAGGTGTTGTGGTGTCCCCAAAATAGGACATTTATCGCTATCAACAAGATAGGGAACTGTGTTTCAGGAAAAAATGCCATATGGCACTAACCAATATTGACTAATCAATCCCTAGAAGGGAATTTCTACTATTGCCATGCTAAGGGGATTAAGGGGCCCCTGAGATCTGTCAACATTTTTTTTAAGTAGGGTTTTAAACTAACAAAAAGAAGACATGTTCATCAGACTTACACATATAAGAAAGTTGAAAGAGAGAGCTAATAAACTGATAACTGAAGAAAGATTTAAAAAGATAGAGCAGGTTGGGAGGATGGCCTGAAACCAAGAAAAATGTAAAATTTTGTATTAAAAAAAATTAAATACCGTGTATCAGAACAGAAGGTGGGAAAACTGTCTCTGAAGCAGTCTGTGTGAGTAGACCTAGTCGATGAGTAACTAATTGGAAGTTCTTCCTGGTTTGATTATGTATGAGCCTCTTTAATGGAGCAGAATGTCTTTACTAAACTGGAATATCCTTAAGGGCAGGGATCACATCTCACATATTTTAATCTTGCTGCCTTGTACCACAGAAGGCCTACTACAGAGACCGTGTTCAATAAATTGTTCTTAAACTGTGTGAAACTAAAAGTCAAAACTAAAACACACCTAAAGCAATAGTCTCCACTAATGAGGGGGCTGTGTTCAGAACTGTCAGAGAAGGCTGTGCCAGTTCTCTTCTGTGTGGTCTTCCTGATACTGCTCTGGGCTTTCTCCTCCCATTTCCTTCTGAAGATAAAATCAAAACTTTTTGCATGGTGGAAAGGCTGGACCTGATCCTCTGCCTGACCTCACGCCCCAGTCCATATCCTCCTCCTGGCTCACACACTGCTTCTTCTGGCTCTTTCCATTATTCTAAGACCTTGGAATCTCTTCCACCCTGAACAAATGCTGGGTGATTTGCATGGAAGATTCTTCCCTGCTCCCCCACCCCTGAACCCTGCCTTTCTCCTTGCTTTATCTGGTTCACTGCTGCTTGTCTTTTTAAACTTACTCAGGGAAACATTTCCTGAACCCACAGCCTGGGGTGGGTCCCCCAATTGGATGCTTGCCCATTTCCCTGTGTTTCACCTTTCTGGCACTAATCACAGCCATCATTCAATGTCAGCTGTTGAATTATTGTTTTAAATCTACCTCCCTGCTGGAGTGTGACCCCCACGAGGGCAGGGACCTTGGTTGTCTAGTGTCTTCACCACTGTATGCTGAGGAGCTAAGTCAGAGTCCAACTTTAATGTGCTTGTGAAAGACCTGAGGATCTTGGTAACCTGCAGATTCTGATTTAGTAGACCTAGGGTGGGGCTTTCAATCCCACAGTTTCTTACAACCTTACAGGGATTGCTGATGTCCCTTGTCCTCTGACCCACTCTGAACAGCAAAGGTCTGCAGCACAGCCTACCTGCATGTCCTCACTGCCTTTAACCCATCCCCTTCCTCACCTTCCACCCAATCCAGTCCCCCAACTAACTAGAGGTCCATCCCCCGGTCATACACCTTCAAAATGTCTTTCTATAATGAAAATATAATCATGTCATCTCCCTTCTTCAAAAACTTCAGAGATTCCATGTCACCTCATGGAAAAAAAAAAACAACAACAAAAAACCCATCTCCTTGGTAAGGCATTCAAGGCTGTATCGCGAGCTTAAATCCCTGGTGACTTTTCTGGTCTCAACTCTTTTATCTCTCCTTCTCACATCCTCCACTCCTGTCCTGTCAAAGATTTTGCAGGTCCTTGTGCTCACTAGGCTGTTCTAGTCCATCTTCATTCCATTTTGCTTTGCTCAAGCCTCCAACTCTCTAGAATAGCTTCTCCCAAACCCAATCACCTATCCAAGGTCTACGCTCATCTCTTAGCTCACCTCCTCTGCATCAAAAGCACTTTAGGGATTCTGCTTTGCAGAGAACTATCAGCTCCCTCCTCTAGGCTCTGCTATACCTCCCTGTGCTGTCCTAGTTTATTCACACAGCAGTCTCCCTCTGGTCAGGGAGTCCTCTGAGCACAACACTGTGTCTTATTCATGGCTGTTACCTTTGGGCCTGGCACATGGTTGGCACCCAAAATACATGCAACACAAATGAGGCAAGGCCATCATGCTCCAGTTGCCATAATTTAAAGGGAATGATTTGACACAGTGGAATCTAAAGAAGGAATAGCAGTATTAGATGACTTGACACAGGGAAATTCTAAAGAACAAACAGCAGTATTGGCCTAGAATCTCTGTGATATGAGAAACAGTTCAAAGACAGTCTAAATATATAACCTGAGCAAAAGATGTGCCTGCACATAGTAAGTACTCAATAAATATTTATTGAATGAAAGAATGAACAAATGAGTCATAATTGCTCTCTCCATATGGAGCTGTCAGATTGAAGAGAGATTGCATGCATGTGAGTTATCTGTAGCTACAGAAACTAGAATATTATATCTAGGGCAGAAGATTTCAGTCCAATAAAATAATGAATTTTCTAACAAGATCAAGACTTACCAAATTTTACTTCCTTTAAGAGCCTTCTAAAATGATCCTTCTCTTTTAAAAATATAAAAATTAAGTAATAGAATGCCATCTCTGAACTAGTTAGTAAAATTTTTGTGGCAAATGGCAGAAAAAAATAAAGATGTCCATGACTCACCAGTTCTTAAAGGTATCAAAAGAACCCTCCCCTTCCCTTTCTACTCCCAATTCCCATCTATGTGGCTTCAGAGGAGGAATCCCACAGATCTAGTAGTTCATTTCTTCCCAAAGCAAAGATGAGACAGCCTCCTGCTCCAGCAGTTCTGATAAGACCAGCTGGGACTGTGGCTAAACAAAGCTTTGTGGTGCTAGGGAAGGCAGTTCGCTGAAGGAACAGAGTATCACACACCACTGCTGGATCCACCATACTTGGGGAAGGAGGGTCCCACAGCAAGAAGACAAGGACCTGGCTGAGAGGGTGGCAGTTTCCCAGACCCAAACTGCCACGAGTTACCCAAAGGAAGAATAATAGCTGGATGACAAAAATAATAATTATTCACCACAAACCTAAACAATTGCTTCTATTCCAAAACTTACGACTATTTTCAACACTGCATTTGCATATAATGTAAATTCCACTTACAACCACTGGTTATGAAATACTCCAAAGTAATGCAACCCACATTTTACTAACCTGATAAGAATTCACTATTCCTATCACACAGACTAGAAGACTTTTCTATGTTGACTTTATTTATTCATTTCCTCTTTAAAAATTACTGAATTGAGGATAGAATGATGAAAAAAAACTCTCCTTACAAGGCATATAATCTCATGGAGAAGGAATCCAAGTAAAAAAAACAATCATAAAGCAGGTGACAAGGAGTATAATGCAGTAAACTCTATTCATATTGTTGTATGGAGATATAAAAATATAAAGTGAAACAGGTTAATTAAGCTCCTCTGTGACTATCCATTTTCTTCATTTACTTGACTAGGTGCCTCTTCAAGTTATAATACATATTGGCAGGAAGGTTATTTTTGCTGGAGTACTGTCTGTTTTCCCCTGGCATACCAGAAGAAAAGAATCTGCTTGCTTGGAGAATACAAATGTGACATTGCAACACACTGAAATCAGCACCTTCAGAGGCACAGAAAACACAACTGATGATTTCAGGTTTAATGAGTGGTGCTCATCAATGGCTGGGGCTGTAAGGAATAAAAAAGGAGAAAGTAAGGAGAGGGGCAGTCTCTTGATTCCCATGCTATTCCATCCTTTCTGTCACTCATGGTTCTCACTTGGGTCCTCGGTTTCACATATTTTTCTTGGATTGATGCTTCAAACTTTTTTCACACCCCAACAAAGCTATGATCTCTCAGGTGTTATCTTTGCTGCAGATATATATGTGTATATATATATTTTTCTTTTCTTTTTTTTTTTTTACCTGCAGTGACAAGACATGCTACTCCTTCTCCCAGAATCTGGATGAATGAGAAAGTCTGGGTGATTATCATTCTTTTCTTAGCAGAAAGCAGAAATGCTTCTGTCCTACTTCCCTCTCTAGACTTGGTTATATATTCAGGTTATTTTGTTCCTAAATAATGGTGGAAACCTGGCTTATCAGAATTCTGATTTCTGCTTCTCACCTGATTAAAAAAAATTTAATCCCATTGCTTATTAAAGTCTTGGTTGTTATTGATAAGTAGCACACTGTATTTATAGCGAATTTTTTAAAAATCTAGGAAACTACTGTGGATAACTTTGTTAGTCCTTTTGCAGAAAACACAGATGTGCTACCCTCAGGTGACCTAAGAGGCAATGGGTTCCATTGTAATTGCTGGCCCACATTGTGGGCCCAGCTGAACTGACATTTTAATTTCTGCCTCTTTTGTGGCTTCCATTATCCTGGGGGCCAAGGTATAAACGTGTCTGGAATCACAATTTGTGGAAGGTTAGTAAAAGATTGGAACTGAGCCAGGACCATTCAGTACTTGGGATGGATTTCTTGGAGACTCTCCAAATGTATGGGTTGTTCATTTGTGCCATGTGGTCAGACTTGAGTCTAGAATAGACAGTTAAGATAAAATGTTGCTTGCTGCAGCCTAGCTGTACAATGGAAAAAAACTGAGGTGAGCAGTCTGAAGAGAGCTGCTTCTGTGCCTTAGAAAGCTAGTTCCATTGAGGAGGACTGGTTGAGTGTGGTAAGGCTTTAGGATGCTTAGGAAGAGGTTACTGTATAAAGGATGATTTAAGGGGAAATGATGGCTAAGACTGAGAAGGTTCTGGTTCTTGACAAATATTCTCTCTACTCACAAGGTAGTCCTATGTAAAGAGTAAAAGCAGGGCCCTGCTTGGGCTGGTATTCCAGGTCTACCTCTTAAAAATTGTATGAGTTTGGAAATCTACCTTACTTAAAGTATTACGAAGTTAGGGTTAAATGAGTTAATGCATGTAAACATTTAGCATTAAACCTGACACAGAATTCCTCTACATCTTGTAGAAAGACAAAATATTATAATCCATGGTTTTATAAAGCTTTGAGGTTTTAAACTACCTTGGGAATTTGATGAAAACTACGGATGCTTGTTCCTCATGAAAAAAAATGCACATATATAAAATGTTTACACCCAGATTTAGGAAACTCAAAGACACAAGGCAGTACAACCATGGACTTCAGGTTAAGTCACTTTGTTCCACAGTAATCCCATTCCAAAAAGAGAATAAAGTCTTCAGTTTGATGTCCTATAATTGTTGATCCTCTAAAATAATACAATAACTTTTTAAATCTGTGAAGGATTTAGTAAGATACTAATCTAAATCCTTTATTTTATTTAAAAATTGTTTAGGAGTAACATAACTAAGATCCTCAGAAAATACTCTGTGTGCAGGTAGACAGGGAATTCATCTATTTTGTATTTCTATCATTTTTTAAAAACATAAATTTTCTCTTTATCCACTATCCTTCATGTTTGAGATATTCCTTAAATTTTAACATATTTCTACTTTACTCCTAATCCTGTTCTCTGAGATATATTTAGAATCCTCAGAAATCTATGGACATGCAAAGTCCCACGATGGATACAATGATCTTTTTTCCTGTGTATTTTAATTACTATATTAAAGTTTACTCAGTCATACCTATTTGACACTGGGAAAAAGAGAGAATAAAGTCCTAAATTTAATGGAAAAGAGCCTTCTTGCAATGCAATACTAGACTAACAACTTCATCAGATAGAAATTATAGAAATTCAAATGAACAAAGAGTTATTGAATGCCTACAAGGGAAAAGGCTCATTCTGTGGCATCTGGTATACATGAATGACCAGATCCCAGAGATATGTCCCCCAAGCAGCTTGCAGACTAACAATGAAAATGGTCTTTTCTTTCTGAAGAATATGGCTGGGGTTGAGATTTTGTTCCTGGAGAGGGCCAGAGGTAAACTCCAAGTATTTCCATTACTACCCCTCAAGGACACTTGATTTAAAAATAGCTGATTCATTATGTGCAGCACTAAACAGAATGACCAAAGAATGTACAGGCAAAATCCCACATATAACTTGTCCCCAGGCAGGAGTATGACTATAGGTAGCAAGCAGGCCATGTTCAGGTGAGTCTCTCTAAGCTTAAATATATTTTTCAGCTCTTCTAATATATTTTTAAACTCTTCTACTTTGCTACCAGGATAATTTGAATGATTCTTGAGAAGAATTTGAACAACAGAGCACAGGTTCTGGAGTTTAATAGTTTGCTAAGGTGGCAGAAGTAGGGTGGGGATGTAGAAAGAAGCAGATTAATACAAGGAATATAAGCCTGTAATACGAAAAATTAGAAGTAGAACAGATAAGTGACAGGGTGAAAGGGAAGAGACATTAAAAGGTCTTGTAATCATGTAACATTGCTGAAACTGCTCATGGAATCCCAGAAGCAGGGATGACACAGTCTAATTAGCTAACATGTCACTGGGATCTATGGGCTCTGAGGGATTCATCTGATCTCATTCCGGAATGGAGGCAAATGATGTTGAAACCCTAAATAATGATGTGGAAAAGCATCTGCTTGATGGAAAAAAAGCTATAAATGAAAGGCAGAAATTACACTTATAAGTCTGAGGACAGAGAAGTCAACCTAAATGAGTTGCATCATTAGCTTAAGAAAACAAATAATTTACTTATGACCTAGTAATGCAGTGACCCTGCTCATGTGCACTCACAATTCAAAGACCACAATATTTTTGGCAGATGAATTGTTTGTCTTTTCTCATAGTGAATGCTTTGACAAACAACAGTATAAATATCCTGTAGCCTGACTTCTTGGTTTTGTAAACAATCAGGAAACAAATAAGGCATTTGCCTGATGACCAGTAGACTCACAAATAAACTTCTATAAACAGAAGGCAATCATAAAAACTAAGGTGGAACCTGTGGCAGATGGTGTAGACTTTCCATACCTACCCACCCAGAGGACTCTTTCAGCCGGCCCTATATTTTAAAAGGCCAGACCTATTTGTAATATGGTTAGGTTCTTTCTAGAGTAATCAGGGATACATTGGACATACTACATTTTTGATGTTGTTCATGTTGCAAAAGGTAGTTGCCTCCTGCAGAGTAAAACTGGAATCATTAGCTGTGACTAGTAAGCAAAGCTCTTGAATTATTCCAAAGCACTCTACCTCATAGTTCCAGCCCTTAAGTGGGAATAACATTTCCTTTTCATTACATGGTAAACTGAAATTCTTTATCCAAAAGCTTAAAGAATGATTCCTATATTAGCTTATAAAAAATTGTTGAGAACAGGACCCATAAAGGTTACATACACACACTGGATGCACACTACACTTATCGTAGTCACATGCAAACCCGAACTCTAATATCTTTCTTCATCTAGAGAGAGGTTTGAATGAGAGATACATTCTTGTCACTTAATTTTCCATGCCCTTAACTTCTTCATTATTCAACAGTATTTTGATACTAAATTTTCTCTTAGAATGTGATTGGGTAGACTCACAGAAGACAAAAATGTGCTTTGCAAACACAAGTGCAATAAAGATGTTTAATGATAAACCCTGCATGTTATCAAGTACTTGAGGACTTTTAAATCAAAACAACCTATCTTGGTAAAAGTATCAGGGAACCTAAGACATTCAAATTTAAGTAAGTTTCAATTGCCATTGAAGAAGATACATTGTTATATGAATTTTTTAAATAATAAAAATAGCTAACACTCATAATAGGAGAGACACTGTTCTAAGTCCTTTACATATTCTTTTCATTTAATCCTCACAAAATTCTACAAAGTAAGTACTAAAAAGTGAAGTTTGAGGAGTTTTTGAATAGTGACTAAATTTTACAATATGAAGATAGGAAAACAGATACAAAAAATTCAATTTTGCCTTTATAGAAGTCCTGGACAATCCATTTCAGGTCACAGCTAAAGTTATGTGTATAATATGAAAATGTTTCCATCTGCTTTCATTCCTGGACATTCTAATTCCCCACAGACATGTGAATCTCTAGATGTTCATGTTCTCACAGAGAAACAAAGTGCAAAGTGGCAGGTTATATATACAGAAAGAAGAGCAACCCATCTCATCGACAGCAAGTCCAGCACAATCACAACCCTTCTAGTGTTGCCCAAGGAGGTTATTTGTTTTTCTTCACCATACCTGCAAAGATGAACTCATGGGGCAGGAGAAGTGCCTCCTTTATCTTCCATGGGCTTAGTAAATCCTAAGAACAATTTCACGGAGGAGATAGCAAATGGGTTCAAGGGTTACAAGAGTTACTATGACAGTGAACCCAGTATAAACAAGAGAGAGAGGAGAGAGAGATTGAGAAAGTGGCTCCAGCAGAGACCAGGAATATAATGCATAGGAATGGAAACCAAGAAAGTTCCAGATCTACTGAGATTGGCTGAGACTAGCTGCTCTAAAGTTAGTGATTGGTTCTACAGAAACACATCAGTTAGCTGTTAAGGCACATTCCACATCTGGAAAATTGGGTCAAATGAAAACATTTATACATGTTTATATTTCCAAAACAAAACGACCTCCTAGTATATGCCTGATCCCCTTTGTGCCCCATAGAGCAATCACAGTGATCTTTAACCTATTTCCTGACAGAAAGCTATCCTCATTCACTTTATCTTTTTTTTTTTTTTTTTTTTGACTACTTAATTCTTGGAAAATTTTGTTTTTACTTTTAAAAAAAAATCTTTTTGGTTCATAAACTCTAGAAAATCATTAAACTGGGCCTGCAGGTATTAGGTCTGAATGAAGGATAGTGAGTGGAAAGGGAGAACACCTTTACCTCTCCAAGTTTTCTTTTCAGACAATTGATAGCATAGACATATTAGAATCACTTTCATATTAACTCTGAAGAGGAGAAGCGATTTAGTAACAGATTACAGATCACTCTAATGAGGAACAAAAAGAGGTTCTAAAATTTGAGGTTTCAACAGAGCATATTTTCTTCATTGAACATAGGCTGTAAGAATATTTTATGTGCAAAAACTGACATGAGGCTTTCTGAGAGCCCAGTGAGTTCTAGTTCTTTCTTTCAGAATGTCTTACTTTCACATCCATTTACTAATGAGAACTAAGAGTAATATTTCATATTTACAAGTGCTTGACAATGAAAAAGAAGGAAGACTGTTTTGGTCAGTTTCTTTTGATTGAAAGGAACACAGGTACATTTAGTTACTTCAATACATTAGCAGTGGGAGGAGGTTAGATTGAGTGAAAAGAATTAGTACAAGATACACAGGAAACAGAAGTGGGAACACACCAAAATGTAAGGCAATTTTAAGTACCAGAGTCTTCATGTCTTTACTCTTTGCTTTGCCTCACCCTTCTTCCCCAACCAGCTCCCTTACCCTTTACTCTCTATCTGTTGTATTCCTGCGTAGTTTTAGTTCACATATGGTTATGACACCCTCTCACAATCTGACTTTGCTGCCAACTGACTTAGTATTTAGTTTACCAGTGTCAATTTTCCAAGAAAGGGATCTGATTGGCTCAGACTATCATTTTAAACTATTCCATATGAAGGATGGCCAGGCCAAAGAATGGTTGTTCAAGTCAAAAGTCTATCCCTTGATCTGTTCATCTGAGACAAGGGGTAACCACATTTTATAGAGAATAATACTGAGTATGACTGTGCAGAAGGCCATCAGCTCAAAGACTTCCTAAGAGAAGGATAGAGATGGTGTGAAATTGACATAAACATCTCAAGCGTGCTGGCAGATTATGCTGAAATAAGTTTATTAACAAAATTGAATTAGTTGCAATAGACCTGGACTTGCCTTGATATAACATGAGAAAAATAGCAAAAGCAACTTTCCCTCAACTTTATCTGCATGACTAGTCAAGTGCCTAAAAATCTTCAGTCTCAAACATTTGGAATTTTAACTTAGAGTGCCAATAAATTTACTTTCCTTATGTAAAGATCACCTATTTGGTTTATGTTAGAGTAACATACTAGTGGGAAATAACATATTAGAATAGGAATAATGAATGTTTCTTTGCCTGATCCCATAGCATTTATTTCAGTAGAAATCTAATTCACAGAGGTGTCCAAACTATATTGGGTGAATGTATGGAAGCTCTTAGTCAATTACCCTGAGTTTGGCAACCTAACACAGAGAATTCATTTAAAGAATATTTACAATAATGACTGAATAATGCCAAGGTGGAATCATACAACATTGCAAATACAGGTTGCATGAAGAAAACTTGGGTTCAAATCACAGCTCTGCTTTGAATAACAGTATGACTTTGATCAAACTTTCATCCTTATGAATCATGTACAATGCCGATCATATAACCACTCTACAGAAGTTTTATAAATAGTAGGCAAGATAATGTATGTAGGCTACTGCATGATTGACACATAATAAATACTCAATAAATGGAAGTGCCTGCTTCTAGTACTCTATCTATGATGATTATCACCACCATGGGTATTATGGGGATTAGAGAACATAGATTAGAGATACAAGGGTTCTATTTTCAAGAACTTTACAGTCTCAAGATAATATAAATGTACATATTAGAAGTGGTGCATATATATAACTTGCAAAACACAAAAAGAACTCAGCAAGGGGGTAGGCTAAGTGTAAAATACTAAATGTGAGATAATAAAGTTAAGTAATATTCTTTAATCACGAAAAGGAAGTTAAAATTCCAGTGAAGTTTTAATAGGGGTAGTATTCTTAGGGAAAAATAATGAGGGATTTCACACTGTAGCCAGGATTCACAGGAGTTTTGTAAATGGAGCATGAACTATGATAAAAGTGGAAATTGAAGCATTAAGATGAGAGTGGCAAGTGGAGAGGACCTCCTGGATGCAACACCTGAGAGTTATTGTTGGAAACTAGGGAGGGGAAGCCCACTATTTGGGTGTACTTTTCACTTTATCTGGGAAGCCTAGGCCAGGTTAGAGTTCCCTGCTGAGTATTACCTGCCTGTGTTTTCTGTACTATAACACTCATTACATAGGGGCATTACTTGTTCAGAGCCCATTTTCTTGGCAGTTTTAGATTCTGATTCTCATGCTCACCACTCTATCTCTGATTAGCCAAGTGTCTGGCACATGGTAAGCACTACATAAATATATGCTGAGCGAATGGATGCATTAATGCAAGATGAGTTGAGTAATTACCATGGAATTAGGGGGTGATTGCATCATATGCTGTTCTGTATTGTTCTCCAATGTTTATAGGGGCTAATCCTATCTTCCTGTTGACACTGTAAATTGTACTGAAACACAGCAAGAATTCTGCCTCATATTTCCAACACTTCCACTGGAAGTCATTCAGTTACAGACATAAATGTTCAAAAGATCCAAGTTCTTCACTAATAATCTTTTTTTTCTCTATTCTCCATCTTCTATACCAATGCAGAGACTCACTATGAGATTAGAGGCCTGTCTTTTGTTATTTTTATCACCAGGACGTATTACTTGGTAAGGGCTCAAAAAATGAGTGAATTAAGGAATATCTGCACAGCATATATTTCAATGTGCACTCTTCCAAACTTGCAGCCTTCTAGAATCTCATAGTTGCTGTTGTGATTCCAAGCTTTCCAGTGATATAGGAATGCATCAATTGAAGCCAAACTTCTATCTTTGAAGTGCTACCTTTGTTGTTATCATTTGTTGTCATAGAGATTCTCTTCTTGCTAACAAGTTCAATTTTACCTTTGCTTGAAAATATGTTTACAATTTGAAGACAATTTGAGAACTTTCATTGGGAAAAAAAATATGTTCAACTGATTTCTAGTTAACAAACTTTAGTATGTTCAATCATTTCATCCAATGAACTTTTGAGCACCTCTCAGATTCCAAGTAGTGGAAATATTCAGATGAATAAGACTCGTTGCTGAAGATGTTTGAAGTCTGGATGTTCCATAGCCACATTCAAAGGATCTGAAAGTTGAAATGCAGACTATTTCTCTAGGGGTTCCCTCCAATCCCTCTTCATTCCTGTGTGGTGATTCTCTGCAAATCCCTCACAACAGAATAAGACTTCTAAGTCAACAAATTATAACCCCTCCATACTCCCATTAACTAGTCTTTACTCCAAGCTGACTTATTCTCATGTGGATTTTTCTATTTTATCAACCATTCTCCTTTTCTAATACCTAGACAGTGTATTTCCTGGTGATCTTTCTATAAGACATATGAAATATTCCTGTCTCAAAAATCATTGGGAACTTGAGAGAGTAAATATAGAGCTTCAAGGAGATGAAGAGGCCAACAGGAAAAATGCCCCAGCAAACACAGAAAAACCAAAACACTGCAGGGGGTTTCAAGGATAGACTACTTTTCCTTTCTCCCTGCCTACTTGAAGAAATTCTTCCATTTCTTCTGTTTACACTAGCTTCCTATAGCAATACTAAGAAAAAACAAATTCACAGAATTATACTTCAAAATTATATTTTGAAGAGTCCAAGGAGCTCTTTAAAAATCTTATTTCAGACCTGGATTAATCATGAATTGAATGAAGTTTAAACTTTAGGGTCCATCACTACCATTGACTCCTTTCATGGCCCTGTGGGAGAGGTCCAAACAATGTAGTCACAAGGTCAAATTTTTAAAAGTAAACTCTTTTTCCATTGTTGATAAAGACCACAGCCTCTTCGTATTCTGATTCTCCTTCTTTTCCTCATGCTGGAGGCACTGGAGAAGTCATGGTTACCTTTGTTGATCTGGTTAAGGAAAGGCTGAGATGGGTATAACTTTACCTTGTTATAGTAAGCTTTATTTATGTGGATTGCAGTCATTTCAGTGTATAATAGTTATTTCTAGCTAATCCCTCTAGAAGAATGGGTTCAAGTAATATTCCCACTGTGTACCAGGTCAAGCACCTTGTCACAAAGTAGAGGATGATCATATTTCATGATAAATATATGTCCCAGGACACTCAACTCTGAGAGTATTTGCTAGTAGAAAGACTGGATATCATTCTATTCTTTCTAAAGAAGATAATATTGCAAAACATATTGTCATATGAAGGAGAAATCAGAATACTCAACACCAAAGATGTAGTGAAGTAAGTAATGTGGGGTTTTGTGTCAGGCAGTTAATAACATTTCTTATTTATTCAATTTTTTATTTGTATGGTATTTTTTGGCTTTTTAAATTTTGATTTTGTTACTTCTTTTAAACAAATATTCACTTTCAAAACCAATTTTGCATCTTTTATATTAAATTCTTTTCTCAGAGAAGGTCCCCATATTGTGTAAGTTTCAAGTCCCCACAGAACCTGGATTTGTCCCTGATCCAACTTAATTACCCCTTCATCGTTAGCAGATTTCTCTTCACATTTCAAGAAAACTGAGGACCAAAATCATATACTTAACAGCAGCACTGTACAAACTCCAGGGCTTCTGACTTCCTCTCCTATCCTATATTGTTTTACTTTACTATCCTATAATGTTTTACTTTTAAGAACAAGTATCATGAAAGTCAAAGACCTTCAATAAAAAAAAGAGGCAAGTAAAAAAACTCCTGATGACAGTTTATAATAGGACTTCTATAGTATTTCTTATATGCCAGTGATTGTTTTAAAGGGCTTACCTAGAACTCAATCTTCAAAACAACTCTATGACTAAGCTAATCTTAATATCCTCATTTTCAGATAATGAAAACTGAAACAAAAAGGTTAAGCAGCCAGACTGAGTTCACACAGTATGAAGAAAGCATGACATCTTTTGTTTTGGTGGGGCTTGCAGCAAACATTTATTGAGTGCTTACAGTGTTACAGTCACTTCGCTGAGCTTTATAATTCATTGTGTCATTCCATCTTTACAATCACCATTGAGATACATAGTATGAATCTAACTTGCAGTTGAAGAAACTTAAGTATAGAGACATTTAGTCACTTTAATATCTAGAAAGGGGCAAAGTAAGTATTCAATTCATATCTGACTCCAAAGTCCAGGCTCTTAGCTTCTAATGCCCATGAAAGAAAATATCCTCAGTGCACCTGCCATGGCTTCCTTGACCCTCCACTACTTCCACATTCATTCCCTGTTGGTCCTTTCTTCTAAAGCAATAATTGGGATGGGCATGTGGGCAGGGCTAGGATCAGGAATGGGGATAGCAACATAAGGAACAGCAGGCCCTGGTCTGACAACGGTCCTGCCAATTCTGATACACATACTGCATATAAATAAAATCAGAGTACCTGCCATCATCATATACCATGATGTTCCTTGCACTTGACCCCTTTCCTCAACTTTTGCTAGAGTCAAGAGCAATTTTAATTCATGTTCTATGATAAAATTAAGAATAAATATGAATAGATCAGTAATTTAGATACTGGGGAAAGTTTATAGAAGTAGCAAACTCAAATTCCCACAAAGGTTAAGGAAATTAATACAAATAAAATAGCAAGGATGTAATGCCAGGGTGTGTCAAGTATAATAGTGAAGTGGAAAGTGCACATCAAAACTGAGTAACAGACACTGAAAGCAACAAAGGATTGCCAGGTGGGAATATGAACCCAGGATGACCAGATCTGACAATTTTTTTAAAAAAATCTGATTTTTTTGGTATAAAAATATCTCCTGAATTGTAAATATTTTAAAGCATTTCATTTTTTAAAAAGCACTATGCCAGCTAACACTGTGCAGGCCAAACAAACCAACCCACATCTGTAGGACTTTCATTTGTAGCCTGTCCTACAATGGGTGAAGTCAGAAAAATCTGAGATGGCAGGTTAAAAGAAAAGGCTGATAAAAATTTGGATCTTAGTGGAATATTTGTTTTTTGAAAAATGTGCTTTGGCAAGAATAATTTATGTGGTGGAGGTGGATAATTGAGGGGGTGGAATGGAAATGGGAACTAAATAAAGCAGTGGCTTTTTTGGAGCTGATCTTCTTTCCCCCTTTGGAATAGTATTGGTCTTGGGCCACAAGAAAAAAATGGCAAGAACCTAATCAACCACTCTAAGGAAGCAATCAATTTACAATTGTGTGAAGTACAAATTCCTTTTTGCAGGAAATAAATTACAGTATTTGCAAATTTGTATATAATATAGCACTTTTCCTGAATGCATTGGGTTTCCCCAGAAAAAGGAAAACAAATTTGAAACAGCAAAATGTTAGGAAAATAACCTATTGTCCCAAGAAGTGAAATTTTAGTAATTGATTTTCTATAGTAATTGATTTTCTATATTGAAAATCTTTAGTAATTGATTTTCTACATTGAATTCTTACTGAGGAAATATAGGGGGGTCCCAGTTTTTAGGTCAATAGAATGAGAGTTTCTAGAGAAATGAACAATTGAAATCCTTAGTCATGGTATATTGTTGACTGGATACTGTCTTTCAAAAGAGCTGAACATAAAAATTCCCTCAGCCCTCCCTATATCCCTGATTTTGCCAAGAATTTCATTTTATAAAAGAGATAGTAAGCCCCAAGCCATAATCATCAATATGTTTAATGTCAGAGAAGGCATTGGTGACAAAGACATTGACTCAATCTTTCTGCTCCATAGCAGTTTTTCTAAACTATTACATTCATAAATATTTGTTGAAACCCTTTTATAAGATCCAGTATTGGTTATTAGAGAGACCTTGTAAGAATGTATGGTTTCTTTGGAAAAGTAAGAGCACAAACTCATGATTTTATCCATTTTTTAAGAATTTTTTTAGATGCAAGCTGAGCTAGAAGCTAAGGATACAAACTAAATGTAATTCCTTCCCTGCCCTCCAGGGATTCAAAGTCTAATGAGAAAACAGTTTAAACCAATCATTTCAGTAGTGAGTTTGATGGTAATGAAGAGGCATGGCCTTCCTTGGATACTTGGACTGGTGCTTGACTCTATCAGGAAATCATTGAACAGGAAAAGAAAATCAATTACCAAGCTGAAGGAGGGGAAAGGCATTTGAGGCAGAGGTAGGTGGAATATTAATGACCTTATGCAGGAGAATGACAGATAAGATTTGTGCTTTTAAATGATTGCTTTCTCCTGTGTTCTTTTCAAACTTTTTTACAAAATATTTTTAGCAAGTCGCCCAAGAGTCTTAAAATATATTCATACCTTTTTCTCAGAAATTCCAAATCTAGAAATCAGAGATGCTGCCAGAAACTTATATATGAGGCAGTGTATCATAGCATTATTACAGTTGGAAACAATCTCCATGTTCATCATAAAAGTAATGGTTAAACAAAGTTATGGTACGTCCAAGCCCTATGATTTTATGTACTCCTCATTTAAAAAAAAAAAAATCAGTTTGAAAGAATATTTCAAAACAAGCAAAAATGATTATGAAATAAACTTCAAAATGATGTAAAATGTTTCATGAAATGCCATCCTAATTTTGTAATGAAATATTAAAAAATATCCCTAAACCTTGGTTATAATTTTCACCCATATCCTGTTTTTCTAAAGTTCTTCCTTATTTCCTTATTTTAGACATACCAGACAATGAAATGGGAGGAGTTTCTACTTCTTCTGTGTGAAATCAGAGGAATTGACTTAATTCTTTTCCTCTTCATAGTGTGATCCTGACTTGGCAAATCATTTACTAAGTCGCATTCTCATGATTGTATCCAGGCTAGCCAGGAAATGAAAGAAGACCAGGTGAGGAAGGGGTGAGAAAGGAAGTGTCCAGAAGCTGGGTTCTTCCAGGAGAGAGAACAAATATGATGGGAGAATTGAGGTGTGAAGACCAGAAGGGGGGGGTAGCTGCTATGTACTGAGAATGTTAGCGGCATTGAGGAGGTAAAGGGCGGAATATAAGAACAGTCCCAATGCACTGATTAACAGGCAAATGAATAGCACTGTAAAGATGCTATTAAAGTTTGGAGGAGTGTTGTAGTGGACAGAGCCCTCAGGTATCTGACCAAGTATCACTGAAGATATTCAGGCCATTAAAAAAACTTCCCTCTGGTCATCTTTGTTAGAAGGCATAATTGTGCAGGACTGGCCCTCTTGCCAATCGTTTGTTGGGAATTTCGTTATTAAAGAACTTCAAAGACCTCTTTGCAAAAGAATTTTGGCTGTAAAGTGAAAAAAAGAAAAGATTATAAAAAGAATATGTTAGAAAACAATTTGAAGTTAAAATACTATTTGAGAAAATTCAAACTGTGCACAAAAACTCACTTCATTCTTCAACTTCTCCTTCCCTTTAAAATGTACTCACATAAAATCTGCTTTAAAAGACAGAACAAGCCAGGAATACAGCCCAAGAAATTTACCACTAAATGGGGACACATATGTGTTTTAGTTCTTGGAAAAACTGTGCCTTGCTGACTTTTTGCCTAGATTTCTTGGTTCTCTGCATTGAAGGGCATGTGGAAATTTCTCCCTCCGATAAATTTTCTTGCTTTTAGTTTCTTCTTCTAACTGAATCTTAAACACCTTTCCCACACCATTGCTATCCTAAGTTATGCAGGTCTACACAATCATCAAGCTATCACTAACTAAATGGATCGAGACCTTTACCAACCACAAAACTAAAACCGTTTGGGGATTTTCCAGTCTAATTTAATCTATATAAACCTGACACCAGCAGATTTCCATTTTCTTTGTTCCTAGTGTAGACTTGGTTTAACGTGTTAGTCTCTAAAAGGGAGAGTGGAGACAGCTGTTGAGAAATGAGGAGATTGGCAGTTTTAACCACGCAATTTGGTCTAATAGCTTTGATATGCTAAACTTGCTAGCTCCTCCAAGTGTACCTTCTTGATTTTGCATCACAACATACTGAATCCCAAGAAAACCACGACAGTTTTTTTTTTTTTTTTTTTTGTAAATTAAAAAGAAAAAGAAATGCAAACCAGTGGAACGGTTCTTTTAAATCATCTCCACAGATTCATTCTACGAACTACAAGCCTTCACAAATCCTGGTACACTAGAGACCTTTAAAAGGAGAAGCAGAGAATACTGATCAGGTTCTAAAAAGCGAAAACAGGTGATGTCGTAACGCACACTCCTGTGTGATCACTGCCAAGGCCGCGTGGGGAGCTGCGGCTCCAAAGAGCACCGCGCTCTGCGCCAGCGGGCCATGCAAGTTATCTCCGGGGCCTGGCAGTCACCGGTGAGCATCCGGCACCAATCAGGTTCTAGCTCTGCGCCTGCCTTTGTTCTCACTGGGGAGCAGGTTTCTGGCGTCTATCATCCGCAATCCGCATTCTACCCGTAAGCTCGTCGCATTTGTCTGTACCTCCGCACCCTGTCAGCCAGAGCTTTCGGCTGTTAAATCTGCCTTCTTGCCTCAGAGCGGACGTTAAACCCCTGACTCACCATTTTTAGCTTTGGGAGAGGCAGTTCCAGCCCAATCGTTTTAGATGGTAATTTGTTATCCGAAGCTACCTTCCCAGGGAACCAAGGAGGGCTCTATGCTCTGCATGTATCTGACCAGCTGCTTAAGAATGGACTTTGGGGAAAGAAGACAAACCTCTCTTTGGCCCTTTCGTGTTAAACAAATAAATGAACTTTCACTGCTAAGAGTACTGTGAGAAGGTGCTTCAGATAAGAAGAGGAAACTGCTAAACCAGAGATGTCTTCCCTCCTCCCAGGCCAATTGGATTATTGTATAAATATGCTTCAAACATCCCCCATCCCACTCTCAAGCCTCAGTAACGAACTAGTCTTTTACACAAGGCTCACAATAAATGACGCATAAAGTTCTTTGAGATCTCTAGATGCAAAGTGCATCAAGACTGCAGTCTTCTTTACAGCTAAGCTTAGATTTTGGCTGAGGGAAAGCCGAACCACTGCCCCGAAGGAAGGAACGTTTTCATCTCCACCCTTCTCTCCCCCACCCTTTCTCCAGAAATCAGGAAATGTTTAACTCAGTCGTAGACCCTCTAGCGAGCTCTAGCTTCCAGCTATTTATCTCACTTTCCTCACCATTTCTGCAGGGACTAGAAGAGGGGCGTGGTTCGACTTGGGGGTGGAACTGGTCTGCCAGTACTATTTACATATAACACACCCTCTTTTTCTTATTGGCGCAGCAGCGCACACTGTATTCCCTCCCACATCACTACCTAACCCGCCATCTCCCTTCAGTTCCGAGCCTCGGAGATAAACTTAACTTGCCCGGAGATTCAAGGCATTCTCGGCCTCTGCGATTGGCCGGTGAGGCTCCCAGCCGAGCCCTAGAAGCTCATTGGCTGCGGGCAAGCGCTCCGGGGGCGTGGCCGGAGCTGTCCGATTGGCGGGAGGGGGCGGTTCCAGAGCGTGGAGGTGGTGAAGGTGGTGGGACGGCGGGGGCGGGGCTGCACTGAGGCGCTGCGGCGGCGGCGGCGGCGGCGGCAGCAGCAGTGGTGGCGGCTGCTCGTCCTAGCCTGGCGGGGGCGGGGGTCTGGAGGATGGGGGCGGGAGAAACAACGGGCCGGTGAGGAGCAGCCGCCGCCGTCTCCGCCGTCGCTCCGGCAGCCGCCGCTCCGGCAGCCGCCGCGGTGGTCGCCTCGCGCAGCCGGGCTTGCTCTCGGGCCGCCGCCTTCCATCCCACATCCCGCCCGGAGGAAGCTGAGGCTGAAGCACGGCCCGGGGATTGTCCGGCCCTGCATCTGCGCGACCCGCGGCAGTGACAGCCCGGCCCGACCTGCCGCCAGCCCTCGTCTTCGCCCTCGGTGCCCGCAGCCACCATGAACCGGGGCGGCAGCAGTCCGTCGGCCGCCGCCAACTACCTGCTCTGTACCAACTGCCGGAAAGTGCTGCGGAAGGTACGGGCTCAGCCTGAGGTCCGGCCGGAGATGGTCGCCTGCCGGCCGGGGTCGGGCTACTCGGGGCGAGGCTCGAAGGGATCCCTGGCATCGTCCCTGCGAGGCTCAAAAGGATCCCTGGCATCGTCCCTGCGCGGAGACAGAAACAGGGGGCGTGAGTTGAGGGTGGAGGGTTCGGGCATCTGCTCTTTTTATCTCCGCTGGGACACAAGCTAGTCCCGTGGGGTTGGGATTTGGGGGTGGGGGAATGCCTGTGGTCTGTTTTTCAGCTCGCCTCAGTACCTGGATATCCCCAGTCGGCTCCTCGGTCAGACGGAGGGAGGGACCGGTTGGATCCTCCTCCCTGTGCAGTTTAGCTGTGGATGGAGGTTGGGATGAAATCAGAGCAGCCTGGTCTGGTCTTGAGAAATCTGGCTCTCCCTCTGCTGTGGCTAACTCTTGTGGGTGCTGTTTTTGTTTATTCTGTTGCCTCTGCCTTGCGCGCCGTGCCCAATTCCCCTTTTCACAAAATTCTTTTGATGGTTGTCCTGTGTCTTTAGTTCAGTCACGAAGGAACTATTAAGGCATCTTGAACTTTATGCCCATGGGAAATGCTGTTCGACCTTACAGTTCCTTTGGTGAGGTTGGGAGAGAAGACTGAGGTGGACGTGGGTTGTCCCTCCCTAGCACCCACACCCCGTGTTGATACAGAAAAAAAATCAGACGCACCATCAGCTTATTGCTTCCCATAGGGACTGATAGAAAGTTTACTCCAGTATTGTTTGGCTTAGTTGGCTTAATCGCTCCGTGGGGGATGGGGAGGAGGGAGGAAGGAGATGAAAAACTGCCTCTTCAGACCGAGAAGAGTTTTAAAATTAGATTTTAACTGCCTCCCCGAGTAATATTATAATCAGTTTATTCTTCTCCAAACTCTTATTTTTGCATTGCATTAAGTGGAAACCTTAGATGAGGTGTTTCTGTTTGTCCAGTACAAATGAATTAAAATTGCTGAGCTGTGCAAATGCACCGGGTCTGAGAGCTAAAATGAATATGGTACCCTTCCCCCCGCCACACATACACAATTTCTCTATATACAGTCACTTTGGGATTGTTCTTTATATATGAAAGAAAGCAAGCAAGCACATAAGTAAGCAAGCTCAAATATTTGCGCTCTTTGTCCAAAAACTGTTTTTCTTCCTCTGTGGGTCAGGCCAAGTGCCAATCAAAGTTGTTTTTCAAGCCTCTTTTCCCTGCAGTAGGGCTGCTGCTGCTTTTTTTTTTTTTTTTCCCTCCTATTTGAGAGCGTGAGGAAAGCAAAGGGATTGCAGATTTTAAATTAATCAAAGAATTAAATATGCCTTAAATTGTGTTTATTGGATATGTTTCTCTTGAAACAGATTTTTTTATTAAATGTGCATGTTGAGTATGTGCAGTTATTTTTTTCCATAAACTCCAGGATCAAATTACAGTTGATACTTGCTCAGCTCATTGTAGGGCAGCTTGTGAGAAATGTAATGGATCAGGAGTGCAGATCAGGTTTGTTGAATGTTAACTCTTTCACTGCAGGGCCAGTTGTCATCTGAATTTAGCTCTTAAAAAAATATTATCCCCTTACTTTAAAAAAGTGAAAAGTTGTCTTTGACATGAAAAATGTGTCTTTAAGACATTGTTTGATTAAACTTAACTTAGTTAAAATGACAGCAAGGTTTTTTATCAAATAAGAAAAAGATTGATAAAAAGATTTTTTATTGCCTATGGCAATTTGTTAGGCTAACAGAAGGTTTGGAGGTGATATTGAGCTTCAAACTATTTTATTTTTCTTTTGAGAAAATTATGGCTACGGATCCATGGCACTTTACTGGTATTTAAAACATATTTATATATTTCTCTTAGTTTGTTAAAAACTAGTATTTGTTTATCTAGAAAGAGCATCTTCATTTTTAGACATTATTATAAGATGTGGAAAATGGATGTTAATACTTTTATATTTTATAATTGCTATGCACAACTCTGCCAATATCCCAGTTTTTAGTAACTACAAGGTATTTAATGTTGATTCATGTAGTAGCATGAAATGAATTTAGATGGAAATAGAATTGTTTGTGCCAGTTATGACATGACTTGGCAACATTTGTAGCTTTTTAAGATTGTCCTTCTTAAGTGCTCTTAAATCAGTGTCTAGCAATTTAAATTCTTCTTCATTCTAAAAATAGCACGTAAGGATTTATTTCTAATAAGGACATGTTTTTTCTTTTAGAATATAGTAATAGATATATAAGTATATATATCTATATATATCTATAGATAGAATATAAATAAAATTCATCTAACACTTTGAAAATGTGGTTCTGTGAATTTATCTTGTGTTTTCCACTAATAAAGTATACAGTAATAACCAAATGAATCATAACACTTTGAAGTTTAGCTCAGTGTAGCTTACAACGGAAGAATGAAAATCATGTGTAAATTATACTTTGCTGTTACAAACCCTCATTAATAATGAGGGAAGGGTCACCTTTATACATGGCAAAAATTTGTGGCAATGTGTTTATAAAAAGAATTTAATTCACTCTGTCAAGTGAACCAATTTGGTTTAATCCAGTACTTAAGTATTCAATTGTATATTGAATGAGAATCACATTTATTCATAGAAGTGCCCTTACACTTACAAATTTGGTTCAGTATCTTAAATATTAAGTGTACCTAATTTATAACTTAGTACTGACTTGTCTCTAGAAACAAATGAACAAATAAAACTATCATCAAATCCATAATTCCTATTAAATCTAACTTGCTCCATTGTCAGGTAGTATAAAAAAGTTTTTAATGAAAGAGGAAATGCTTCTATTTACTTTGTAAAGTTAACAAGTTTTGAAATATAACATATTTTACTTGAAGAAATTCCAGTGACAACTAGATGAATCTGATCCTTTAATTTCAAAAGTGGAATGTGAAACTGAGAAAGGTAGGTAACTATCAGTCCAAT
Organism: Glaucomys volans; assembly: GCA_020662805.1. Classification (NCBI taxonomy): domain Eukaryota; kingdom Metazoa; phylum Chordata; class Mammalia; order Rodentia; family Sciuridae; genus Glaucomys; species Glaucomys volans. Next base: position 440,640 of record JAJEJO010003912.1, read on the forward strand.
CTTCTTCCAGTAAAGAAAAGTTGGCATATTACAATGCATTTTGAGTATTGAACTCTTATTGCTATTTAAGTGAATAAAATATTGCACTGTCAGAGGGCCCAACATTTAAAATTTGTTGGTATGTGTAGGAGTTCAAATGATATATTTGTGTAGTTATTATGCTTTTTAACTTTCTTTATAAAATCACAAATTTGACAACTTTTTTATAAGCAAAGATACTGTCAAATTAAAATGGAAAATATTAGAAAGTTTATCAAATATTAGCAATTTTATATATTTCAACCAATAGAATGGGTTTACTTATACTATGAACTGGTAATATATCTGCTTTGGTTAGTCAGGTTTCTTGTGTTATACAGTCTTGATTGTCAAAAGCAGTTTTTTACTTGATTTTTATCTTAAATGACCTAAGAGGAAATGAAGCAGTGAATTTATGACAGCAAAATTTTATGCAGTAGTTTTCAAACTACTTTCTAAGGTGCTTTAGGGTTTTGAAATGCTTAAATTGGATTAATTTTTAAGTATGTTTTAAATTATTTTAAAAATTTAATGTAAAAATTCAGCTACCCAATAACATAGATACATAATTTACCACATTGGAGACTACTTCAGTTATCTTTTGTTACAAGATTATTCTTCTGGAGGCCCTTAAATTAAACTTATTCTGTTATCTTTGTACATATTTTTGAACTTTTTTGTTGCTATGTCATCTATAGGAAAGATTGCCATTGATTATGAAAGCACTGGCCTTTAAAAATCAATTCCTATATACATATCGGCTCATGTTAAATTTTTGTGAGAACACACTGTTATCAATAATTGTTACTTTATAACTAAAATACATATTATTATTGTTGCTTTGTATATTTCTGTTTCATAGTTAAGTTCAATATAAGATGTAATTTGCTTCCCCCAGCTCCCTACCACCAAAATTTAGAAAGGCATACCTGCTAATGTAGTGCTACTGGAAGCTATAAAATGTGCTTACAATTCTTTCACACAGGTCTTTTAATTTTGAGCAAAATAGTTAATGTCCTTAAAGCCTCATTTTCTCTGGAAAATGTGGATAATGTCTACCTGCCTCACAGGTTGCTTCATAGCTCAAGGGAGATAATGTGTGTTAAGTACTTCATGAACCACGAAGTTGAACTATAAGTACAAAAAGAAAAGGAAAAGGCTATATATTTACACTCTTTCCAGAACACCTAAATTCTTTTTGTGTAGTTCAGTACACACTGAGTAATTTGGTTAATGTTCACTTTTCTCTTCAGTTTATTGCCTGTATGAAAGGTAACGATTATGCTTTTAGTTAGAATGATCTTTCTGCATATTTTTATTTCCATATTTCAATTCTCTCACTCCCCACACCCCTCATGTAAATGGTAATGCAGTGCATTGCTTTTGGATTTTCAAATAAGTAAATTACCTCTGACACTTCAGCAGATAAGGGGAATTGGTTTTTAGTTTGAAAAGATTAGGAGCTAAAGATGTTTGTGCTTAATAAAGGTGAGGGGTAAACCTAGCATAAAGTACTGATTTTTTAATTAGTTCAGGGGAAGAGTTATAAAAGTCTTAATCTTTTCTTTCCATCTCCATCCATTTCATTTTCTCCTTTGCAAAGAATTGGGTTCTAACAACTTATGTTTATAATGACCTTCACAACTTTAAGAGTGCTTTTACATTATCTCCATCATACAACCAAAAAGTTCACTTAAATCTAATACTGCCTCTCTAATAAACTATTTGAATTGTTCCCTACAGTATTAAGGCTTCCAGGGAATATCTCAGCATCTGTGGAGTACCCATAGATACCTAAAATTCTCCAGACAAAAATAAGTGGGAGCCTGAAAATTAGTTACTTTTTAACATATTATTGCAAATCAGCTGGAGGAGTAGGGGCGTAGAGTAAGCTGGCTACGTTTATTATCTATTTAGCAGTTGTTTGATTAATTTTTAAATAAGATAGTGTAGCAATTCTCAAAGTATGATCCTTGGACCCCTGTGGTGTCCAAGACTCTTTCAGAGAACCTAGGAGATCAAAATTATTTTAATAATTTTACTTTATTTTCCTTTTTTCTATGTACAAAGCAGTGTGTGTGTGTGGGGGGGTATAACTGCTGGCCCCTTAATGTAAATCAAGATAGTGGCACAAAATAGTGATTACTGTTTTCTTCACCACAAGCTCAACATTGAGGGAGAAAAATTGCCACTTTCACTGAAGAATGCCCTTGGAGGAACAGTGAAAACTTAAATTTTGTTTAAATTGTGACTATTTAGTATACACACCTTTTCCCTGTTGATGAAACGGGAAGTGCATAAAGTACTCCTATTGCATACCGAACTGGTTGTCTCCTGGGCAAGCTTGTGCAGTTATTTTAGTTGCAAGTTGAACTAGCCACTTTTTTCTTGTAACCCCATTTTTACAAACTGGTTACTCAGACTTGGGTATTTAATAGACTTTTTTTTTTTTTTTTTAAAAAGGAGTACTTTGAGCTGAAAGTTCAAGGAAAATAATAGACAAAATTTCTGCTAGTGATAAGTTCAACATTCAAGGAAAAACTAAGTTTGGAGAATATGTATCTGACTTCATTAAGGTGGAAAACATCCCAGTTCTTAAAGGTTCTCCCCTTGAGATCAAGGGTGCTTTTGATGAAGTGATTTTTTGATATTGTATAACAAAATGTGTCAACATTTGGAAGATCTGCATAACTTATTGAACCAGTATTTTCCAAATGACCACTGTATAAAGTCATTGTTCGTCAGGGCCTTTCATTTTTTCACCAACAACCAACCAGTTAAAGCATAATGGACCCAATCTTAGATCTGTCTGTTCTTTTTATCACTGGCAGTACATATTGTGAGTTTTTCTTGAATTTTCAGGATCACATTATTCATTTTTGAGATGTTTACCAAATCATATATGAGTAAAAGAGCCATTCAAAATGCAAGATGAACAAAATATGAATGTAATGTAGGATGTTAAGTTCACAGATATAGTTTCAGATTCCATACTGCAATTAGCCTTGCAGAAGGCATATTTATCATTCTGTTGTATCAAAGAGTAATCATCATTATCTACTTTTTTCAGCTACATATCTGTGTCAGGCTAGATTTTCCTCACATACTTCAATCAGAACATATCACAACAGATGAATTCAGAAAATCCAGTTGTCTTGTAATAAACATACACTAAAGAGATTTGTAAAATTGTAAATGTCAATCTCACTGTTATGGGAAATAAAGTTATTTCCATAAAAATATGTGACTTGTGTTAGCATGTCATGGATTTTATTATTTTAAGTGAACTAAACATTAAACTTTTCTGAACTTTAATTTCTATTACAGTAAATACTGACAGTTATAACCCACACATAAATAAAACCTCTTTGGTGTCCTCCATTTTTGAGAGTGTGAAGGAGTCTGAGACCAAAATATTTGAAAACTGCTAAGCCCAAGTTACTGATAATAGAGAATGGTAAATATCAATGTAATTCTATGGAGAAACTAAAAAGAAAAAGCTACAGCACTGATAGACAATGTGGATAAGACCAATCCACTCTGTGCTGTGTGGGAATCACTTGTAGACATTGCCTAGTACCTTTTCAGTGACATTCTAGATGCTTCTCTATTACCACAGTAATACTTTGGCTAACTAGAGATAATCTTTCTCTAATTTTTATAAACATCTCTTTACTTGAAGAAACAGGGGTGGTGGGGAGGATGCAAAGCTTTTGGGTCTGAAGGACTGTTCTTCCTAGTATTGTGCAATAACTGAAGAAAGATTAGATTAAAAGATTATGCCCATTGTACTCTAATGATTGATCATTGACTGCAAAGGAAAGACCCTGAGTAGCACAGCCAAAACTGAGAAACAGCAGCAGAAGGACAAGAAAGAATCAGACAAAAGATAAGTGTCAATATACAGTATTGATAACAAGCATCATTATCACAAAAGGAAAATCATTACTATGGACAAAGGATAGGATGTCTCTGAATATGACAGTCCAAATAATCATTTTCTTCAAAGCTATAGGGGACTTTCCAATGGGAGGTATGTGTTTCAGGGTTGGGGATAGGGTACACAGTACACAAAAGCTGTGGCAGCCAACAATTACCTGCAGTGTTGTCTTGAAGATACAGGATAAGGTATATTCTATCTGATTAGGTTTGATGAGACCTTATAACTACCAGTATCTAACCTGTCCTTAGACATCACTACAGTGGAAGAGGGGATAGGGAAGGAAGTGAAATTTGCTGTATACAGTAAAATACATTGCCAAACATTTAGTTATGTGTCCCATGAGAGCTACCTTAAACCCATAAGTAGGTTTACTATAAACTATTTTTAAAAATATATCCACAGTTAATGTATGGAATTTCTACTTGTTCTTCAGTAATTTTTTTCAAAACTCTGGTGACATCTCCCAAAAGCCTTTCTTAGTATTCCAACTTTCTTCTTCTGCTTATCCTCTAGACTGCCATACCATCCAATTATACTGTACTTTTTGGTATATGATAGAGTTGTAACTAACATTAATTACTGAATCATAACTAACAAGTTAACACTTTCTTTTCATATCAGATGTTGTCTTATTTGAGATCTGGTTAATGGAGAGGTTTTTTTTTTGTTTTTTTGTTTTTTTTTTTTAGCAAAATAGGACTTTGATTTAAAGACAAATATTGGTATTTTTATATCAGATACAATATAGTAGAGCTAACACAATGAAAACTTCTCATTTTCCACAATAAGTTAGATATATCTGTTCTTTACAGTCCTATTTTGTTGTCATTTTAAGGAATACTTTAAGAAGGGCAAGAGAAAAGATGATTTGACAAAATAAAGTGCACTGGCTTCTAGGTTTTTTGTTTTTGTTTCATTGTCTTTGTGGTTATAAGAACGTTTCAATTAACTATCGTACTACTTTTTGAAGGTAGTTTTGACAGGGACTAAGAATATTTGCCCACCAAGAGAGCCAATCAGGACACTGGCCATAACTGCTGGTCCTTTTCAGAAATGTAAAGGGACCATTGTTTTGATATGGATACATGCTCTACCTCTTGGACTCTATGAGTTCTGCTGGGGATGGGCTGGTTTAGAGTGGTTAAGGGCATATCTTCAAACTTCCAAGATTCTCTGTAAACCACCTCCTAAGGTTCCAGTTTGACTATAGAATTTGGGTAAAACTTTTCCCTCCCCCACCTACCCCCCAGCCCTTTACTTTGGAAATCTCCCAAGCCAGCTGCAATCCCCTTGGCCAGCAGTCACTCCCTTGGTAACTATGAAACAGAATTGTTCTTAGGCTTGGACTACCCTATAACTAGCCTTTATTTTTTAGATCCACCCATAAGTGAGTCATTTATTGGTCTGTGGGCCAGGATATTGGCTGCCCCTGAGGGGATATTATGAATATTCTGGATATAAATATTATGACTTATTTTACCCTTATGTTGGGTTGACAACCTTGCATTTTCCTGCTCAAAGCTTATGATAAGGTATGACTGGCATTTTTACCTTGTGTGTCTTAAAGAAAATATTGAAAATACCATAAATAAGAATAACCAGGTATAAAATGTGGCTAGTAAGACATATTTTCACTTTTTTCTCTGCTAATTAATCCTACTTGTAATGAGGACTACCATCTTATTTCTAGGTATCTATTTTATTTTTACATCTTACTGTACTGTAAGGATGGTCAGTTTAAGAAATGAAATTTGTCTTTCAAATTATAGATATGCTGAATATTCAGAAAGTTTAAATTTATCTCATGAGTAACTAAAGGTGGATTTTGTGGGAGATCATTATAATTATCTGAGACTCTTAATTTCAAGATATACTTTGTAATATCAATAACAGTGGCTTCTATTGAATACTGCCTAAGTGCCACAGTCTATGCTATTTAAGTTCTATGTATTCCACCATAGATATAAACTATGAGGAATTATTACTCACACTTTATGGATGAAGAACCTGGGGCACAAGGGCTTTAGTAACTTGCTAAAGGTCAGAGGACCAATAACTGATAGAATTGAAACCAGTTTGAACTACAAAGTTTGGTACATTATTCAGGTATAAGCACTGAATTGTCTTACATTTTTCTTTATGCAAATGACTGTTATCAAGTATAAAATTGATTAATAGAATTAAAGTTACTGATTGAGATGTATTTTATTTTCTCATTAAAAATGAAACAATCTTATTGAAGAGTTTTAATCTGTTGGACTTTTCTCTTTTATAACTCCTCTGTTATGTGAGCATTCTTTCCTAATTTTTTTTCCTAACTTCCCAGCATATTTTGCACATCTCTTCCTACCAACTCGCATTCATTATTTCAGGGACATTGAATCATTTAGTACTGCTATAGTATTTTTGACAACAGTGTCTAGAAACATTTTTTTTAAAACATTCTTAGTTGAAGATGGACACAATACCTTCATTTTATTTATTTTTTATGTGGTGCTGAGGATCAAACCCAGTGCTTCAAATGTGCTAGGCAAGTACTCTGCCACTGAGCTATAACCTCATTCCCTAGAAACATTTTGAATTTGATTGTTGTGTTTCTTGAATAGTACTTCTAAGAAATATTCTCTTTTTGTTAAATTTTTTGTAGTAAATTTTTCACAGCTATTTATGAAAATTAAAAATAGCATTAGTGCTCATTTTCACCATTCATTTTGGCATTCTGTAGGAAGGCAAAAATGTTGGTTAAAGGAAATAAAAAAGAAAAAGAAACAACCCTATAACGGGCATCCTTTCTCTCTTCTGTTTTTCCTACTCACTTTCCCTGCAATAAATAGTACATCTACAGAAAAGTTTTCAGTCTTACAAAAGATTTGTTTTGGAGAGAGGAATTTATGGCAGATGTGTAGCTATTATGTATGGATTACAACTCTTGAGTTTTCCATAGAAGCACAGTAAGATATGTAGTGAAGTTCCAGAGTAATATATTGTATGGGTATATCTAACATTTCCTTAGTAGCCTAGAAACCTCGCTGCTATAACGTTGTTTTCAAAGGAAAATACATTCCAGAATCTAAATAACTGCTTCACTGGACGAGTTGATTCAACATAAGGTAATAATTTGGGTACAAAAAAATTCCAATTCTCTTTTAATAATTTTTGGATATTAAGATTAAATTCTCAGTTGGGATATGGAATACGTATTTGCATTATAGTTTTATTGTTTTAATATATTTTGAAATATTAATATAATAATCTCATGAAATATATTGTATAGCTGTTAAACAGTAAGTTGTAGGTTCAAACATTCCTTAGGCAAAGTGTATTGTGAACACCTAGAAATTAGCATGAAATAGTAGGTATTCTTTTTATTTTATAGGAGGCTACTTAATATTTGGTGCTCTTTAAAATGATGGAAAAAGCTAGGCACAGTGGCACACACCTATAATCCCAGCTACTTGGGAGGCTGAGGCAGGAGGCTTGTAAGTTTGAGGGCAGCCTGGGCAACTCAGTGGAATACTGTCTTAAAGGATGGGGGATATATCTCTAGTTGAGCATTCTGGGTTTGATTTCCAATTAAATTTAGTGGGAATGCCTTTGACCAGTTCTTGTTATGATTATCTATGGGAAACCATATGTTCATGTGGTTATCTTTCTTATTCTATCTTATGAAGTAATCACTAACCTAATGCATCTGGTTTAAAAAAACAAATTCCCATGATAAATGAGCATGAAAAATATTGTACTTATGATTGGTTCATTTTAAGGGTAAGCACATGACGTGTTTTTATTCTGGTTTCCTTTACTAATTATTTACTAATATCTATATGGTTTTTTTACTTTACTAATGTCTTTGTGGTTTTATTTTAATTTCTTTACTGATGATTAAATATTAGAGGTATTACAGAGAACATATTTGTCACAGTGGAAGATGGAAAAAATTGATAATTAATATGTACCTTAATGATAATTTCATTTAACTTAAGATACTTATAGAAACAATTAGGGTTTTTTTGGTGCCAGAAGTGGGGTACAAATCCAACAATTGGATTTTTAAAATACCAAGGAACTTACTAGCATGTTGCTATAAATGTGCTACAGAGTATTCCAGCTTTCATTTTAGATTGCTACTAAAATTTGAATGACCTGTAGTAGCGTGCATTTCGTTGTGTTTGCATTTAAAAAACCACTGTGCTGTTCATAAAAAATACTCTGTCATAAAAATGAAATGATTTGTCTTCTAACTCCTAGTTTGTTCATCCCTTTTTCAGTGGCAGGTATTCATTACATAATGAAAAAAGAGGGCGAGGAGCCAGATGTGGTGGCACATACTAGTAATCCCAGCTACTTGGGAGGCTGAGGCAGGAAGATTGAAAGTTGAGGCCAGCATGGGTAACTTAGCAAGATCATGTCTCTAAATAAAAAAGAATTGGGGATGTTGCTCAGTGGTGGAGCACTTACCTAGGATGTGTGAACTCCTGGGTTCAATCCCCAGTACTAGGGAAAAAAAAATGATAGGCATGCATTATTATATAAAGCCCATTTCCTTTTATTCTACCTTTATCTTCATCATCATTTTGATGCATTTTAATATTCATGGATAATGCACCATTTGGCAGATGCTGTGGACCACTTGAAAACTAAAATATATGATACTGTTCATTGTGGGTCAATCAATTCAAGATAAAAGGATTTCTAAAATGAAGATGTAAGGCAGTGGAAAAGCTAGATTGGGCTTATAGAAAATTGATTCTCCAGTGTACTTACACAGACACCAACTTCCTTAACAAGACCCCTAAAGCGCAAGAAGTAAAAACAAGAATCAATAAGTGGGATGGTTTTAAATTAAAAAGCTTCTGCCCAGCAAAGGAAACAAAAAATGAATAGAGAGCCTACAGAATGAGAGGAAATCTTTGCCAGCTACTCTTCCAACAGGGAATTAATATCCGGAATATATAAAGAATTCAAAACACTACCTCTGAAAAAAACAAAAGTAAAACCCCAAATAACTCAATCAATAAATGGGCAAAAAACCTAAATGGACATTTCTCAAAAGAAGAAATATAAATGGCAAAAAAATATATGGAAAAATGTTCAACATCCTTAGCAATCAGGGAATGCACATCAAAACTACTTTGACATTTCATCTCACTTCAGTTACAATGGCAAACATCAGAAATATAAATAATAATAAATGCTGGTGAGGATGTGAGGGAAAAGGTACACTCGTGTTGGAAATGCAAACTAGCACAACCACTTTGGAAAGCAATATGGAATATTATAGTTTAGGTATGAGGTTCTCTCCCAAAGTTCGTGTGTGAGACAATGTAAGAAGGTTCAGAAATGAAGTAAGATTATGAGCAGAGTAACCTAATCAGTGGATTAATCCACTGATGGATTCATTAGGTGGTAACTGGGGGCAGGTCAGGTATGACTGGAGAAAATAGGTCACTGGTGTCATTTATATTTTATCCTTGGTGAATGGAACTCTCTCTACTTCCTTGTTGATGTGTCCTCATCTGTCTACACACTGAGACTTCTGAAACTATGAGCCAAAATAAACTTTTCCTCCTTTATATTGTTCTTGTCAGGTCTTTTGGTCACAGCAACAACAACAACCAAAAAAAAAAAAAAAAAAAAAAAAAAAAAACTGATTAAAACACAAAGTTTCCTCAAAAGACTTGGAATGGGCTTGGGAGGCTGAGGCAAGAGAATGGCAAGTTCAAAGCCAGCTTCAGAGACTTAGTGAGGCTCTAAGGAACATAGTGAGACCCTGTCTCAGAATTTAGAAAAATAATAAAATAAAAAGTGCTGGGGATGTGACTTGGTGGTTAAGTGCCCCTCAGTTTCATTCCTGGTTCAAAAAAAAAAAAAGACTAGGAATGGAACCACCATAGGATCCAGCTATCCTACTCCTTGGTATTCATCCAAAAGAAAATCAGTACACTGGAGTGATATAGGCATACCAATGTTGATAACAGCACAATTCACAACAACCAAGTTATGGAATCAGCCCAGGTGCCCATCAACAAAAGAATGATAAAGAAAATGTGGTTTTACTCAGTCATAGAGAAGAATGAAGTTACAGCATTTACAGCAAATACTGGTAAATGGAACTGGAGAACATCATGCTAAGTGAAATAAGACTCAGAAAGTCAAAGTTCAAATGTTTTCTCTCATATGCAGAAGATAGAAATAAGGAAATATAGAGAAGAGGGGATCCCAAGAAAATAACAGGGAGATTAGTTGAAAGGAAGCAGGGGATTGAGGGGGAAGGAGGAGGGATGGGAAAAGGGAGGAACTCTGGAATGAAACTGACCATATGTTACATAAATATATCACAGTGAATTCCAACTTTATGTATATCTGTAAAGCACCAATTTAAAAAACAATAAATAGAAGGAAGACAAGTAGAGTAAAGGAAGGGGAGCAGGGGAGGGAAGAGGGGACATAAAGTAGAAGTACTGAGGGTTGCAAAGGAGCAAATTATATTCCATGACTGTATGCACATGTCAAAATGAATCCCACAATTACATATAACTATAGTGCACTAATAAAAACTTTTTAAAAAGGAATGCAGTGTTACATAAAGCCCATTTCCTTTTATAATACCTTTATCTTCATCATTTTAATGTTCACAAACAATGAACTATTTGGCAGAAACTGCAGAGCACTTAAAAACTAAAACATAAGGTGCTGGTTATTATAGATCAATCCAAGATAAAGGATTTCTAAAGTGAAAATGTAAGTTAGTGGAAAAGATAGATTGGACTCATAGAAACTTGGTGCATCCCTTTCTGGAACATATGTAAAACACAGCTGGTTTACAATTATTTCTAAGAAAAATTTACATACAAATACTAAGTTCCTCTTCATCATTTTATAGTGAATATTTGTTTTTCAAGGTCAGTTGAATTCATGGGTGATACAGATATTTACCACTCATCAGGGTTTTATTTCTCAATGTCATTATACATTATAACTCACAGCAGTTAGCAAAACGTTGGACAGCAATTTGTAGGAATTAACTAGGTCTTGACTCAAGGTGTTTTCCCCCTTTTTACCTTTTCAGTGCTAGGGGTTGAACCCTAGGCCTCATGTATGCTAAGTATATGCTCTTCACTGAGTTATAGTCCCAGCCTCTTGACTGAATTAATATCCTTTCCAAGTTGCTATGATTGTCCTTATACTCCCCCACACCAATTAAAATTTCCATTGGGTGGGTAATTGGGGTGATTAAAGTATTTGTTAACAGATTAGCAATTCCATAGGCTAATAAGCTTTTCTAGGACAATGGTTCTGAAATGTGCTTCTGGAATCAGCAAATTCAGCGTCACTTGGGAATTGTTAGATTCTTGGGACCCCACCCCAGAATCTGTTCAATCAGAAACATTGGGGTTGAGACCCAACCATCTGTATTTAATAATTCTATCAGTGATTCTGATACACTCTGAGAATTGAGAACCACTGATCTAGGATTACTAAGCCAAATGCCTCCACAAATGGAAATTGTTTACATGCATTTCCTTTTTAACACGGGTTACCAATTGTTTTGCTTATTTTTAAAAAAGTCACAGGTTTAAGACTTTCAATCTGCTTTTACCTTATGAAAAATGTCTTATTGTTACTAGATTCTGAACTTTAGCTTAAGGAAAAGAAAAAGAATTGGGTTTAAAAAAACTTGTTTATGACTGAAAGAAAGTGAAAATATCTCGAGATTGCTTGCTTGCATAAAAATTGTTTCCGTACTAACATTGGTAGACTCTGGCAGGTCTTTCTAAGATTATTTTTATTTCAAGGAAGATTTATCAATGTAAGCTTTTGTGGAGAAAATAAATGTTTTAGTGCTAACATTGGTAGAGTTTGGTGGGTTAGATTATTTTTATTTCAAAGAAGATTTATCAATTTAAGCTTTTGTGGAGAAAAGGACTCTTTTACGTAAATCAAAGACGAAATTATAGCGTTTGTCCTAAAGACAGATTTAGGATTCATGGATTTTTTTAATTGTTTTGAATCCTTAGACAAGAGCATACACACACACACACACATACATACACACAGAACACACACACACATATACACACATATGTATTATGGTAATTGTTTATATATATTGTTATTCTTTTTCAACTATGGTAGCTTACTTTTCAGTTACAAATAGTGTATCAGGAAGTCTACAAATTAAAACACAATAAACCTAAGGTACATATGTATTATACATGGACCCTAGACAAATAGAAGGTTGCTCTTTGAAAAGGAAAGATTGTCTCAGTTTTTTGCAATTCTTTGTAGGACAGTAAGTGGATTTTGTTGTTTACTTACATCTAATTTTGAGATAATGGCTGTTTTCCTTATATTGCCTCTAATTTAGTACTAAAGTTTAGCACCAAAATTTAGCCTATATTGATCTTATTTTTAGGAAAAATAATGGGTTTTATTAAATTGCTCCTACCATACTTTCAGGTTCTTTTGTGTACTAGCTATACCAGAAGCATATGCAATTACTTAATTCTAAACTGTGAAGAGTGATGCTTTTCTATTGACCATTTTTCTATCTTCTGTGAGGAAAGGACTAATACAGTACCTTAAATAGCACTGTCTCCATGGCAATGGGCAGTCAGCTTTTGACTTTGAGTCTCATAAAAAAAGGAAATTTTAAAAAGCATTTTCATGGTCTAAAATAGCAGTGTGGCAAAAAGTAAGGTATGAGAATATTTCCTGTCAGTTATTGCATGACTGATTAAGCTAGCAGAACATCTTTTTTTTTTTTTTTAAACATAGCACTTCATCTGAGCATTTTGAAATGCTATACAAGTCCTTCTCTTACTTAATGAATGAAAATTGTTGTCTTGAGAGTGATAGGAAACTAAAGAAGCTCAGATATAAGCTTAGGATTGTGGCCCGTGCCTGAGAAAAAAAGGTTACCTTGCTTTGGTTGTAATTTTATTCTTTTAAAGAATTCTTATTCTTCTAAAGAGTAAAATAATGAATAAATCATGTGTCATTTTAGATCATATTTAAACAATTATCTCTGGAACACTGGATGCAATGACAAGATTAAAAATAAAAGCTTAATAAATTCTGCCTTTTTTTTTTTCCTGATTCTTACAGTTTGAGGTATACAGATCACTTATCCTATTCCACTGGCATTCTGCCTCCCTCATTTCCTCTTGTATTCACACCCACTAAAGAGGCAGAGCTCTTTGATTCTAGTGGCGGGGTCATCTTCAGTTAAGGTTGGTGAGAGTACTATAGACTAGAGGCTAGAAAGTAAGGCCACATTATAATAATCTTTGTGTTTTTTCATTTTTATAGTTGATTAGTCTTTGATTAAATCTTAATATGGGGTTAGTTTCTAGTTGAATCAGTATTCATCTTTCAAGTATCATCAATAAATGCTTAATACTCTGAGGTTACAATTAATGAGGGAATTGGTTAAACAAATTATGTGTCATAAATACAGTACAGTACTGGGCAACTCTCGATGTATATCTATGTGTAGAAGTAAACAAATGTCTAGTAGGTTATTAGGTGGAAAATGCTGGCTTTTTAAAGTATATGAAGTTTTTCATTCCCATTTTTAAAAAGATAATACAGAAGGATGGAGACAAAAATTAACAGTATTGATTTCTGAGTGGAAAGAATTACAGTTTATTTTTACCATCTGCTTCTCTTCATTGTCTTTTTTTTAACATTAAACATGATTTTTAAATTTAAAAGGCTATTACTGTTTTTAAATAATAGAAAAGAACAAGTCATGTAAGTGAAGGATAGTGAAGAGAGAAAATTCAAATAAGAGATAAACTTAGGATGCGTTGACATTCCACACTTTTTTTACTTTTGTGGTGCTGGGGATTGAACCCAGGGCCTTAGTGTTTGCAGGGCAAGCACTGTACCAACTGAGCTATATCCCCAGCCCAAAGATGCATTGATATTGAGATTAGAACAAAAGTTCATAGCCTGAGTAAATCACCAAGGGAATAATGTATGTGACTAATAAGAACTCATATGTGCACTTTGATATATATAACCTGGAAATGAATGGAGTTATTGTGGCTGTCCATATAGCTTGTTCCTTTATGTTGTCGTATCAATTGTGCTTGGGTTTTTCTTTAGGGACCTAAAGTACTTACTAATATTTCATCAGAAAATGAGTATTTCTCCTTCATTTCCAATTTAAGAGACAGCTGCAAACGTATTCTACTTTTATAGCATGTGGTAGATAACAAGATATTACACAAATTTCAGAAATATCAAATATGTAATTGGAACATTGGATGTTAATCTAGAGATATTATCTATTAAGACCTGAAGATAGAAAAATATGGTTATTTTATAAAAAAATTAATTTTAGAGAGTTGTTCAATGATTATGTATATAATAGGGGTTTTTTATTTTTATTTTTATTTTTATTTTTTTTTATTTACTTATTGATTCATTGAACACAAATGGAGTACAGCTATTGTTTCACTGGTTGTACACAAAGTAGAGTCACACCATCTGTGCGTTCATGCATGTACACAGGGCAATGGTATCTGTCACACACTCTGTTATTAATTTTACCCCCCACCCGCCCCCACAATAGGGGTTTTTTAAAGAATAAAATGGTGTCCAAAGTCTGACCTTGATTTTAGAGAGCTTATTATGTGGTTGGAGAGAAAGATGTTTCTCTAAATAACCATAAAGAGAGGTAAAAATGGAAAACATCTACACTTGACTTTTCATACATATTCAAAGATTATTATTTATCATCAACAATTGTGAAGGCCTGGGAAAAGTTCAGTCATCCAAATATGTTACAATGTGGTAAAGAAGGGCAGTTAAATACTAAATACTCATTCTTATTTTCTTTCTTTTTTTTATTAAATTTTTTATTTTAGTTCATTGTACACAACTGGAGTACAGCTATCATTTTTCTGGTTGTACACCAAGTAGAATCATACAATTTGCATATTTATACATATACATAGGGTATAGATGTTTGTCTCATTCTATTATCTCTCCTTCCCCGCCCCCTACCCACCCCTCATTTTCCTCTATACAATCCATCCCTTCTCCATTCTTCCTTTGCCTCCCCCACCCCTGCTATGTGTCATCAACCACTTAGAAGAGAAATCATTTGGCCTTTGGTTTTTTGGGATTGGCTTATTTCACTTAACATGATCTTCTCCAATTCCATCCATTTACCTGCAAATGTCATAATTTTATTATTATTTATGGCTGAATAATATTCCATTGTGTATATATACCACAGTTTCTTTATCCATTCATCTATTGAAGGGCCTCTAGGTTGGTTCCACAATCTAGCTAGAGTGAATTGGGCTGATAAAAACATGATGTGCCTGCATCACTGTAATATGCTGATTTTAAGTCCTTTGGGTGTAGGCCAAGAAGTGGGATAGCTGGGTCAAATGGTGGTTCCACTCCAAGTTTTTGAAGGAATCTCCATACTGCTTTCCAGAGTGACTGAACCAATTTGCAACCCTCATTCTTATTTTCAGGGGTGAAAGATGTGGTTTTGATGATATTCTTTATTCTTAGTAATTTTTTAAAAATCTATTTTAATTCTTGAAAATGAAAAATGTAATGCTATAGATAATATAGATTATCTGTAACTGGTTATTTTTATAAATGAGTGCTTCTTAAGCGACGTTCTTTTCCAGTTTTCCATTTTAACACTTTGGATCATTTGTTGAGCAAGATAGTGAATCAAGGGATTCCTGTGAGCCAAATAATTTTTCTAAACCAAGTCTATTTTATAAATCTTTGTTTGATAATATTTAAACATTTTTATTTGGTTATATTATACTTTATGAACTCTATGGCATATTTCTAATAGCAAATGCTTAGGAAGTAGATAAAATCACACTATTTTAAGAGATTTACAGGTATTTATTCACATAATATTTCCACTGTTTTGATAGCCTCCTATTCACTCCACTGGTGAGGGAAGGATTCCCAACTTAGAATCATGAGGGTGGCTGAACATGCAACACTGGACAGATGAGATCCACAGCAATTTATTAGTCATATGTGCTCACAGTCCAGGGGAGAAGGGCATTGCATGCCATGCAAGCCCACATGATAACTGCACTCCAGACACAGAGTGAGCAGCCAGGAGCAGTGGGAACCAAGCTTTGTAGAATCAGAAGGATAAGGTGTGCCCTGGTTTCTGCAGGAAGCTGTGATTGGCTTGTTTGAATAATTCCATGGGCTGGCAGTGAACTGAAACCTGTTACTAAAGAGTAAGTAGGGATAGTACCTAGTTCTCTTGCTTAGGAGGATCATTTGACCAGGGGACCTTATCTACATAAGTAGAGTGGGGAAGAGAACTTGGAGTTAGGTGATTTCAGGTTCTCCTGATTTTACCAGATATCAAGGCAGCACATTGAGTCTTAATTTTAGGCTTTATACTACACTGCCCTATAAGGTATATATTATTATTGTCCCCCATTTCATAGATAAGGATATCAGGTACACAGGGTAACTTGCTTAAAACTATGATATCCATTTCCCCTATTTTCTGTTTGCTTTCCTTCAGCTCAGATGGAAATTTTCAATATCCAGAAATAAAAGGAAAGCATGTGAAAATTTGAAGTTTTACCTCCATTTCTTTCTTATAAATAGAAGTAAATTATCTTACTATTTATTATTAATTTCCAAGACATTTTCATGCAAGTGCCCTGATGATTCTATCTCCTTTCCATTCATAGTTCTACAAACTGATATAGGTAAACACATTTGCATTTCTTGATTGTGAGCTGCTAGACATAGTTTTTATCAAGAGAACTAAGAGATTCAGTTTTCCTTTTCAGATCATTTAAAAGAAAAATCAATAATAAGGTAATTTGGATTTTGTGCTAGTATAGAGGCAATGGTCTTTTGATCTTTATTTCTAAAGGCCAGTGTTTCCATGTGTAACTTGGTTATGTTTCTTGTAAATATACAAAATACCTTTTGATTGATAAAAATTTTGCTGGCTTACTTGTTTGCAGTTTTGGAGTTGGCAAAGTTGATTTGTCACTATTGTTTTAAAAATATACTTTTCTATACACCAGGAAGTAGTTAATGATTATCTGGAATGGACTTTCTTTCACTCTAATTATGTCATAGCTGCTCATCCTTCTCTTAATAAAATTGGATATTTTGTGTGTGTGAATTTAGTTTTCAAATAAAATGTAATTAAAAGAAGCTTCAACTAATTCCACTTTTGATTTTACTTTTTTTTTTAAAGTATGGGCAAAGCCTTTACACAACAAGGAAGAAAAGGATTTATAAAATATTATTTGTAATTAACTATATGTCACAAAGCAGATTTTATACATGTGGGTTTTCATCATTCACCTTTCCTGTGAACTTTGTCAAATTAACTTTTTGAAAATAAGAACAATTAAGACATTTACTTATCAAAGATTCATGAATCTGGTGTGTTGGGATAATAAGTTTCTTTAGCCTTCCTTTTTGTTTTAGTAAGAGCTATACTTAGATGATATAGTGGTAGAAAGCAACATGTCAGTTCTGCTTTAACATTTATGTAATTTGTTTCATTATATAAATTAGGGAATAGTTTTAGCAAAACAGTGAATTTTTATCTTACTTCACCTGTATATTATTAGCTCTGTCCATCTACATCGAATATTACAACATACCAAGCAATTTCACATATCCTCCCTTCTAAACTTAACAAACTCACAAGCTGTAGCCCTTCCAACACACATTTATAAGTAACCCCCAGGCCTTTTTCAATACAAAGTGATATATATTTCTGTAAGTTTTTTAAAACTACTTAACCTACATAAAACCCTGGTACCATTTTTAAGTTCCTTTAAAAAATGTATAAGTGATTTAAAAATTTTTTTTTTTAGTATTATGTCCTCACCTTCACTTTCCTGGTAAGCACTGTAGTTCTTATTGCATTATTTTATGTAGTGAAGGGATTCTTTTTTGTTTGTTTTTAGACCCCATATGTGTTACAGCAGAATTATTATACTTAACAAAGTTACCTTCATTTTAAAATTTATCTTTGGATTTTAGTGAATTATATTGTAATAGTATGATTAATTTAGTAAGTGTACTAATTATAAATGTAAAAATTAGGTATAGGAATTCAGTGGTTTCTTTTTTTTTTTTATTGGATCATTGTAGGACACAGATGTCTTCAACCTTTGTCACCTGTGAGGGCACCACATGGAACTTCACCTACCTATAAAAGCGCTGTTGATTATCGTGAAATTATTAAAATTTTTCTTTGAGAGATAGTATGGAGACAAAGCATGAAATTATGATATTATTATCTCTAGCATTTTTATTTAAGTACATATATATGTGTATGTGCATATATTTACATACACACACATATGCTTAGAAAAACACCTTGGAAAGATAAAATTCACCATGTTAATAGTCATTATTTTTGTACGTTGAGATTATAAAGGATTCTTCTTTGTTTATTTGGACCTTACTTTCCACCTGGAAGAAGTTTTACAGTCAGGAAAAAAAGAAAAACTACATAGAGAAGGAGTAGTGCATGCAAGTGGGTGTTGGGGTATAGTACTAACAATTCATTTCTTCCTTTTTTTTTAATTATTCATTTAATTTTGATCCATTGAACACAAATGGAGTACAGCTATTGTTTCTCTGGTTGTACACAAAGTAGAGTCACACCATCTGTGCATTCATACATGTACACAGGGCAATGAAGTCTGTCTCATTCTGTTATTATTCTTGCCCCCCACCCCAACCCCACCCCTCCCTTCCCTCTATGCTATCAATCCTTCCACCATTCTTGCCTCCCTTCCCTCCCGAGTTATGCATTATCATTCACTTATCAGACAAATCATTCAACCTTTGGATTTTTGGAATTGGCTAATCTCACTTAGCATGACAGTCTCCAACATCATCCATTTACCTACAAATGCCATAATTTTATTCTTCTTTATGGCTGAGTAATATTCCATTGTGTATATATATATCACAGTTTCTTTATCCATTCATCTATTGAAGGGCATCTAGGTTAGTTCCACAATCTAGCTATTGTGAGTTGAGCAGCTGTGAACATTGATGTGGCTGCATCACTGTAGTAATCTGATTTTAAGTCTTTGGGTATAGGCCAAGGAGTGGGTAGCTGGGTCAAATGGTGGATCCATTCCAAGTTTTCTAAGAATCTCCACACTGCTTTCCAGAGTGGCTGCACCAATTTGCAATCCCACCAGCAATGTATGAGTGTACTCTTTTCCCCATATCCTCGCCAACACCTGATGTTGCCTGTATTTTTAATAAAAGACATTCTAATTGGGGTAAGATGAAATCTTAAGGTGGTTTTGATTTGCATTTCTCTTATAACTAGCGATGTTGAACATTTTTTCATAAACCTGTTGATTGCTTGTAGATCTTCTTCTGTAAAGTGTATGTTCATTTCCTGGCCCATATATTGATTGGGTTATTAGTGTTCTTGGTGTAAAGATTTTTGAGCACTTTGTAGATTCTAGAACAATTCATTTCTTAATGAAGTTCTTAGGAAAATAAAATCTGAATTGAAGGGAAGTTAAGAAATCTTGCCAGAAATGGTTCTATCTAAAATTTGAATTTTATTTTGTGCTTATGAAATTCTTGATAGAGAACTACATTTTTCTTTATAATATCTTATTTCATTGAAACCACATAACAATCTTATGAAGTTGAGATATCATCCCTACTGCATAAAAGAATACATCAACATTTAAAGAGATTAAACATTTACCTGCTGGTTGGATGTTGCACTAACACAATTATACCATAATCCTTTTCTTTCTCTGGGAAAATGTGTATTTTGGGAACATATTCATTTGGTTTTTATTTGTAATAAGGAAAAAACTGCCATCTTTTTCTCTAAATTGCAAGAAGCACAGATTTCCTAGGGAAAAAAAGGTTGTCACCTTTTGTGGCAAAGGATTTCATTGTTTTTTAACTTTGTGGAATATTGCCACTCAAAACTTACATATCTTTATTTCATGTTTTGCCAATACAGACATGAATGTTACTTCAATTTATTAATGAAATCAAGCTGGTGCATTTAGCATTCTTATGTGATATTTTCATGCATTTCTCCAAGGAATCAAATAACGTTAACAGAACACAAAAGCATCTTGTATTTATATGTGCTATATGAAGTACAGACATTTTGGTGTGTTAAAAATATTTAAAAACATGCCAACTATTTGAGAAGATTAAATCATTGTATATGCCTATGCAAACTATTATTAAAATAATTTTATTCACATTAAAGAGTTACTTTGCATTGGTAAATTCACTTCTATTGATCATAAAGTCATCATTTGATTAGTCTGAGGACTGTAGAAACTATAATTCAACTAGTTTTATTGACTTGGAAATGAACTTTGTCAATGGAACTTAATTTTGGGGTCACTAATATAATTGTGCTGAAACAACTTCACAGTTGTTCTCAGTGTGATACACTCATCTTAGAGAATTGATAATTTGGGGTACAACCAGGGAAATTAAAATTCTTTGCATTACAAAGTAAAATTAGCTTTTGAAGGGCTAATGGTGAAAACTCAGAAGGAAGATTTGCAGCTTCAGCCTTTGCCCTCTTGGATGCTTCTGTTTGGACCCAAGCTCCCAGGCTCTGAGGAAGCGGTAGCAGTCCATGTGAGAGAGAAGCAAGACCCTCACCAACAGGCAGCACCCGCTGCCAGCCATTTGAGTGAGGCATTTCAACCTACTGGCCAACCCATATGCTTCAATAGCTGTGAATATGCTTGGCACACTGATGATCATCTAGTTCTTCTTTTAGAAAAGAAAAATGTATTTTGGGAGATTTTTTCTAGGAAAGGAGCAGCTGTATTTGAAGGGCTGCTAGCATTATATGAACTCCCTAACAAAAGCTTGAAAAGTTAAAACTCGATATATACAGGCCATCTTAATCTTAAATGCTGAAGTTTAAATTCTATAATTCATTTTTAATGGAAACATATGAGGATGACAAATCCATATGTTATTTTGTGAGGACTTTAAAAAATTATTTGTAATATGTTATAAGTATATATTATATATCATTGAGATATATAACAAAGATTATTCATCTTATAAAGATTAAAAGATAACCTTCATCGCATATAAAATTTCTTATTGTAATTATTGGATTTATTTGGAAAAAAACTATAGAAGAAATCACTAAGCATCATAAACCCTGACAATAAATAGATTTTTATTTTGAATTTTTTTAGAGTGGCATATTTTCTTGACTGGATCCTTTATAGAGAGCAGAGTATAGAACATTGAAAAGAATCTTATAAATATTTAAAATTAAAGTGATATTTTTAATGAAAATACGTAAATTATATAATTTTGAAAATTGCCTTATGTAACATATCTGTAATATAGGATTTTTTCCTAATCTTCATTTTATCACATTTTATCAAAATCCCAGAACTTAAGGCTTATCAGTTTATTAATAGATTAAGTAAAATGGTTATCTTGAAAATAATAAAATATTTTAAGCTAGTAAAAATAATGGGGAAGTAATTTAAAATATTACTTTGTTTTTGAAAACTTTCTATAGCATTTAGAATCTCTCATAGCATTCTCTATAACTATACAATGTTCATACAAAAAGACCCTCAGGTTTGTCTCTTTTTCACTTTTCAAATGAGAAAAATTGATGCCCTAGAAACTAATTGAGGTCTTTCTGTGGTTAAGAAGGGAAGAGAGCTCTGGTTGTTAGTACCCTTTTCATCATATTACTTAGCATTCAGTCATGGCATTCTGTTTATTATTGTTTGGGTGTCTGTGTCTAATTTTACCAACTAGTTTGTATGCCCCTTTAGGCAGTTTTTATATTTTGCATGGTCTTTCTTAATAAGATTCCCTATATAAGCTGCTTAACAATGGAAAATTCAGTTTGTACATACTGGTTAGTTGCTTTCTTTGATATGAAAGTGTGTTTTTAAATTAGAATGCCTAGTTCAAGGCTCTAGTCTCCATTAGATATCCTATTATTGCTTAAAAATTAGAACTGTTTAGAGCATATCAATGATCTTATTTGTTGTAAGTTAACTAAAAAACTAAGGATTTAGTATGCTAACATTGAAGACTAAAGTATAAGCTAAGTAGAGCAAAGCCTGTTATCCTTAATTAAAATAAGTTAGTTAAAATAGAATGAAGTACCTAAATTGCATCTATATGTAACCTAATCTGGAAAATGGGAGAAAGCTTAAGGAAAATGACAAATTAGAGAAAGTTTTTATAATTATTAGAGGATAATTACTTTTACAGATCTTAATTATAGTATAACAGTTCACTTCATCAAAACCTATATTCTGAAAAAAAACTATTCTGAGAATTTTGTTGTCAAAACAAGAATTCAGTATCTTTAGATGTAAAATATTTCTATTTTGTGTGTGTGTGTGTGTTAGTGTTAGGACTGGCACGAGTCCTGTATGCCAAAATAATTTTAAGGTGGTTTTGTCCAAAAATAGTTACTCATGTCATTAAATGTATAACAGGCTCAGTAATATACAGAAATAGCACGTTAGCAATCAGCATTTATTGAGCACCTGACCTGATAATACTCATTAAGGTAGAACACTAATTTGATTATAAAATGATACTAGGTGTCACATAAGTGAGAAACTGCAGGAGGGGAAAACTCACTGTTGGTTTCAATGACTCAGTGTAGAGAATGTAGAAGCTGAGTTGAACCTCATGTGATGAGTTAGTAACATTGTCATAAATATGGAGAGATGTGCCATTCGGTAGAGGAATCCAAAAAAAAAGGAACTGAGACCTGTGCCTAAGGAATATTAGGAAATCAACAGATCGTAGTGGATGAAGTTCTCACATGAGGAACACTTGAGAAACAAAAGTTAGAAAGCTAGGTTAGGTGCCAAAATGTAGAAATCTTACCTTTTTTTGTATCCACTGCCCTTTCCAAACCTCACCCCCATTTCTAGTAATAAAATTGTAGATTAACATGGAGTATTGGTGGTAGAAATGGAAAGCATACTGAGTCACTGAAAAAAAATTTATGAGCAAGTGGCAAGATAACCTAAATGTGATGTTGTCATTATAGAGTGCTATATATTTAGGTCTTTAAATATAAATTAATTAAATATTTTGACTCTTATCAGCACTTCCATTTTCCATTTAAAGTTAATACTAGTCATATCTACCTATATGCTTGCTTTATAAACACATATCCCAGGATTATTAGAATATACTTTGATACTACTTCATTGTGATGACTTATTTTGTTAAAGTTGGTGTCTCTGTTATTCACCCATGCAGTCATCCAATACAGAATTCTGTAAAGCACTCTAAACTTCTCTCACTGCTTTACTACCTTCATGTCCAGTCAGTCACTCAGTTGTGTTTTTTGTTTCCTAAGTAGTTTTCAACACAGTTCCTTTCTTAAATCCGTACTGCTTAGGAGCCCAAATCTTCTCTTTCCTAGATAACTGTAGTGGCCTACAAATAGATGTTTCTTCCTGCGTCCCACGACCCAGTCCATTTTTTAACAAATGTCAGAAATACTTTCCTAAAAGATAGTCACTTTATTATTATCTATTGTTTATAAGACATGAAGCCTCTTTAGTATGGCATTTATGATATAACTCTTGCCTATGTCTCTAGTTTTATGACAAATTTTTGATATGTTTTTCACATATAATATATAGTTCTCTAAGTGTGTCATGCCTTTTTATTTTCTGTGCCTTTGTCTGACATGTTGGGCACTCTCAGACCTATCAATATTTTTCTAAGTAGTCTGACAAATTTCTTCTTTCTAAAATCTCTTACCTGGAAGGGTTTTTTTATCCAAAGTCCTTCAGACAAAGTTAGGCATTCCTATTTTGGCCACAACTGTTATAGTTCCTAATATGTATTATAACTGTGCACTCATATTTATTCACCTGGTGTTTCCTTGAAGTCAGCATGTGTGCTTTACTTATCTTTGAACTTCTAGCACTTAGCTCAAGATCTTACAGGTAATAAGCCTGGTCCATTAGGATGCTATGACAAAAATCAAAGATTGAGTAGCTGAAACAACAAACATTCATTTCTCACGGTTCAGAGGCTAAGAAGTCCTGGTGCCAGCAGGCTTGGTGTCTGATGAGGGCCCACTTTTTGGTTCATTGTGAAGAGGTGCCTCCTTACTGTGTCCTCAACATGACAAGAAGGGGCCTGGGAGTCCCTGTGTCTCTTTTGTAAGGGCACTAATCCCATTCCTAGGGCTCCAGCTTCACAACCTAATCATCTCCCAAAGGCCCCACTCCTAATACCATCATACTGGGGGTTAGAGTTTCAATTTCTAAATTTTGGAGGCACACAAATATTATGTCCATATAGCCTTTAAAAAAAAATCTGTTGACTAAATCAATAGTTCTTATAAGAGTTAGTGTTAAATTTCATACTTTTTCTGTTCTCTCTTATGTTGACATTTAACTGGCTCTTCTAAACCCAGTATTTCCTGTTCATTTGAAGTTAATACTAAAGACCTAATTAGATTTATGTTTGAGTTATTTTTGGTAAATAGATGTTTTCCTCATCCTTTTTTTATGATCTTTTAAATTGATAGAATATATTCCTAGAAGTGGGATTGCTGAACCAAAGGATGAATGCATATGCAATTTTACTAAACATTTTCAAATTCCTCTCTATGGAGTCTGTTTAGTTTTGTATTCTTACAACCATTTTTGAAAGTACCTGTTCCCTTAAACTCTGTGAATAAGTACAATGCCTAACTTGGATTTTTACAACCTGATATAGGAATTACACTTTGCTTTTCTCCTTTTGCGACTTGTATTTTGTCATTGTGTTTTAAAAGACCTAAAAACTACCCTGTCATTCTGTTTTCCACTGGAATAACCTAAACCCTTTAACTTTTTTATAGTCAAGCTAGTAGATGCTGTATATGAAGACTTAATTTAAAAGTCAGCTTTTCCCACATATCAGGATTAATACATTCACGGCATATTTTTGTTTGTTTCTCAAAAAGACTACTATAGTAGCTATCAAGCATTTATGGAGCAATATTAGAATGTTATGTACCTGGAATTACCTCTAATGGAAATTTTACTTTCTAAAACTCTCAATTTTAATTTTTCTAAATTCTTAATCTAACTGGGACACAATTTTAATAGGTAATGATTTCTAAAACTCAAGGTGAAGTTTTATTACACAATACAGAAACTAAGAAATTGTAGAGATGTAAACTCTT
This sequence comes from Glaucomys volans, assembly GCA_020662805.1. Classification (NCBI taxonomy): domain Eukaryota; kingdom Metazoa; phylum Chordata; class Mammalia; order Rodentia; family Sciuridae; genus Glaucomys; species Glaucomys volans. The sequence goes on from JAJEJO010003912.1 coordinate 465,812, forward strand.
TTTAATATTTCTATAGGATTGGTTCTTATAATTAGTGGTAGAAAAGTGTATTATTTATATGTTAATAGGGAATCATTTAGGTAGGTGGTTATTATGAGCTTATATTATCTCAGGTATAATATTGTTTTCTTCTCATTTTCTTGGGCTTTAGTTCAAAATTTTAATAGCATATTCAACAATTATGTTTTGTAGCTCTACATCTCTAAAGAAAGTGCCAAATACTTAAAAGCTTGTGTGGGAACTTTGTTGCCCCAGATTAATGTCACAGCATGCAATTTTACTACTGATTTCTGAGAAAATTGTACAAATTATGGGAAACTGAAGATGCTAATTGTTTTAACAATATAAGAAGCTAAACAAATAAGAATCCATGGAAGATAGTAAATTGATGTTTACTTACTAAGTGCCATGTTTAACTTACTAGTTTGATGCTTCTAATAATACAGAGAACTTCCCTAAATTCAAAAAATGCTCTTATTCTATTTAAAGAAGAGAAAAGTGATGCAAGGGACTGAAGCCAATTCAATAAATATGTGTGAATCTATTATTTTCACTTTGTTGTGCTATGACGCTGTAGATACTGTGTTAGAAATTGATATTTTAAGGTCAAATGTTGAACATCTCATGTGATTTATTGAGTACTGTACTGAAGGCAAAAATCAGAATAGTTGTATGGATAGTCACCAATGTGTAGGTAATTTTAAAGAATGATTTCTACTGAATGCATATTGCTTTTGCACCATCATAAAGTAAAAAAAAATTTAAGTTGAGCCATTGTAAGATGGGGACCATCCTATAAGTATGAAAACTTGACTGCACTTTGAGCAGGTTCACTATTTTCTAATGAGTAATATTTAAGGGATTTTGTTACTAGCCAAGGGAAAACTTGTTTAGAAATTTAGCTATACTGTGGTATAAATTTAATTCATTAGCTACCCATTGCTGTATGGATATACATTTTTAATTCTTCACACAATTTAGTCCTTTTAGTTCTGAGATGAGTCCTATCTATCTTTGAATACTTAACTGCTTCTACAAGAAACACAGCTGCTAATTTCTACCCTCTGCCATACTACAGTTGAAGCACACAAAGATGAACAAAGTACTGTCCCAGTCTGTCAGGAATTGGCTTAGTAGGGGAGAGAGAAGATAAAGAAATTGCTGGCTACAGTTTTAATTAAGACAATGCTTTTGAGTGGAAATGTTTTGAAATTTCAGTAATCCATATGTTTTATTGAAGAAGGCTAAATTTCACACTAAGTAAGCTGAATTTCACAGCAAGTAACATGATCTTTGTGATGCTTCTTAAGTGACTCTACCCAGAATAAGCTGTTGTAGGAAGGACTCGATAGCCTTGGTTTTACTAACTCAGTTAAAAGCAGTTTAAAAACTCCTGAGCCTCAAGCTCTAGGAATGAGATGGGATTCCCAGTTTGCAGGGGAATTTCAAGTGCTCCTTAAGGTATCAGTGAACTTAGACACTCTGTAGTGCCTGACTAGGCTCCTGATGTTCAGTGGTTGCTTGAACCACTCTACCTTCAAGTAAGAGGAAAGATACTGGTGTGATTTGGAATATTTTTGGTCATGGTGCCATTGCCATTTTATGTTTCCAGATCTTTTCTTGCCAAATGACCTTGGATCTTAGTTTTTAATAATACTGCAAATGATAATACATGTTTTAATCTAGCATAGGCTGACACAATTTTTAAAAATGATCTAGGGATGGCAGGAACAATTGGATGTTCCAGATAATAACTGACATTTAAAATTGAGTTTCTTATAAAATTGCAATCCATTACAATTAATCTAATTTAAAAAACTGTTCTTTTCTCCTTTAGAGAGTTTCTAAAGCAATTTTCTTGTATTCCTTTCCATTTGCCCTTTCCCTTTGATCTATGCAATGTCATTAATTTCTACAAAAAGTTCTATTACCTGGAATTATCTGCCAAGAAACAATGGCATCCACATTGTTTCATAGGCCACCATCTCTGTTCTTTTTGTGATGTTTCTGACAAAATGGAACATCTACAAATAACAAAAGTAGCGTCAACACCTGAAATATACTATTCATATTTATAAATGCAATTGGCTTTCTTTACATTTGCAACCAAATTTTTTGTTTGGGTCATATGTTTTGTCATCATCGTATATTCAAATGTTGAACTGAAAATAAACTGTCCTTTAAGGTTATCTTTAAAAATTGTGAGGTTAATATGCTCAGTGTAGTCAGATTCCAGTTTGACAGAATTTTTGTATGTTAAACAGATGTTTTTTTTCCTAAAGTTCCTTCTTTAAATGTCTCTATGGAAAATTACACATTTTACTATTAATATTCTTTTCTCCTATGGAGGTAAATACATAAGCAGTTTTTACATTTTAAATGATACAAATACACACTTTTTACTTTTCCATTTTCTAATGGAATAAACTGAAGAAAAGTGAAGATTAAATAATTTCCTTTAAAGCATTACGCAGTTTAAAAATGCAGCAACTAATTCTAATTGGCAGTCACCCTTTTAGGGGCAAGTAATTTGCTGATTATTCCTAACAACTAATAATTTTAAGAGTTCCTAGCTTCTAAGTATCTTAATATTCTATTGGGATTAATTTATATAAAGTGATCTAGTAAACCACTCAGCTGTTAAGTGTCAAAATAAGTAATTTTCTAAATATAATTCAACTCTATCCTTTTCAGTGTTTCCCCCCCCAGCAGATAATTATTTTATAGACATTATCTCAACTGATTATTTCAGCTGTATCTGAATAAAGAAACTTTTCTGTTGCATTATTGAATCACAAATTCAATGGCTAGTAGCTACTATAATGGATGAACCTGGTAAAATAATCCCTTAGAACACATAGAATGACACATAGAAAGTGTGGGTTCCTGTTTTATAACTAGTTTTTCTTGATTGAAATGATGGGATTTTATGGGGGAAATAGCAAAATATGAGTTATCTAACTTATTTGGAAACAAATTACAAAGTTATCACTGTTTAAATACTTTATACTCCTTTTAATTTTTTAACACTAGAGTCAATATTTTATATAATTTCTTTGTAGTTCATGATATCAAGGTTGCATTCAAATTAAGAGCAAAGAATGGTACCTTCCAACTTTTCTATTGTTGCAGATTGTTTTTTGGTTTTATTGGGTTCTTTTTTACAGTTTTAATCCAAATCAATTTTTTTCTACAAAGGTACCTTAATACATGTGTATTATGCTTACATTCCTTCCTGAACTTGCAGCCATTTTATCTTTCTATTATCTTGGTAGCTGAGAAATGCTATTGCAGCAGGCTGAAACTTTGGCAGTGATCAAAATAGATGACATTTGCATTGTCTTGCATGGTACCCACAATGGACGTTGGCTTTTAATGCTGGACGTGGCTGGTGCAGTTGAGGCTCTGGGGCTCAAGGGCTTATTTGTTGGTTATCATTTTCACAGATTTAAAGACCATTGTGTAACATTCACTAATATTATCCAAGTCTTTTATTCCTTAGATTAAAATATTAGCTTTATTTTAGATACTTAAAGAAAAGGAGCCACAATGATTTTTTTTTTTCCCTTTGAAATTAGCATGGCTACAGGACAACCCTTGAATTTTTGTATTCATCTGGCATCTCTTATAGCTATTCTAGTTTGACTTTCCTTGTGTTTGTTGTTTTTGTTCTGTTCTTTGTGGTTTTTTTTTTTTTTTTTTCGACATTGGGAAAATGGGCAGAGGAAAAACTAAAAAATACCTTACTTTGTATTGTGCTTTGCATTTTTTACATTTTTATGTCTTCTCAAATCTTCTCAACAGGGTTTCAGAAAGCTATGGCCCAGAATTGACATTATTCTCAGTTGTGAGAGGAAAATACTTCTCAGCATGAAATTCATACATTGAGAAGGGCTGGAAAGGGATGACTTAAAAGATTTAGTTAGGAGCTGGGTGCAGTGGTGTGCACCTAAAATCCCAGCAACTGGGGATGTTGAGGCTGGAGGATAACAAGTCTGAGGTCAGCCTAGGCAACTTAGCAAGACCCTGTTTCAAAATAAAAAATAAAAAGGACTGAGGATACAGCTCAGTGGTAAAGCGCCCTAGTACTGGGGTGGGAGAGTGGGGAATTCAGCTGGAAATAGGTGATTACAAGGTTTGTCTGCTAAATCAAGCTTCTAGGATAAAGAGCCGAAGATAATCCTGTCTGTATGAGCCAGGGTTACTGCTGTATGTGTTGACTTTATAACCTGTAAAGGAAAGTGAAGAGCAACAGCTGGTCTGGGGGAAAGGATTAGTTTAAGCCTGATCTTAAGGTGCTAATATTGCATCCAGATGACGTCACAAAATGCCCCAAAGACAGACTTAGGGGCAGAAAAGGGCTAGTTTATTGGCTAAATATAGGAGATTCAGGAGTCACATGTTCATTTTCATATTTCAAGCCTTTCTTTTCCCCTCATCTGCTCCACCATCCCAGTACCATAACTGTAACAAATTTCAGTAGAATTTTATTTGTATAATGATGAAAGCCATGAAAAAGAATGCTCACTTGAGAGAATGGACATAAGGGAAAGAAATGTGACATATAGGAAAAGTATAATGGTAAGGTCTCAAAGAGGTTAGCTGGTTGGATGGTTCGTGTGGAAGCTGAACACAGGAAGCATTGCACAGAAGGTGGTAATCTATGAGTTGTTCAAGGAGAAGAGAAACCTGGGAGAATCTCGGCTATATTCTTAAGGATGTGCTTACGTAAAAAGCAGAAAGTAGAAGGGCTGTGCCCATAGGGGTAAGGAGAGGTAGGGAATTGCCCTTAAATGGTGTAAAGTTTCAGTTCTGCAGGACGAAAAAGCTCTAGAGAAGTGCTATACAATAAAGTGATTATAGTTTAACAACACTGTATCGAACACTTTCTTGTTAAAGGGTAGATCTCATATTATGTGTTTTTTAATAGAGAAAGAAAGAGTCCTTGATACTTTCCTAGACTGTAAAATGAACAGGTGAAACAAAGATCCTTGGAACTAGTGGATTTTTTTTTTTTTTCTTTTCCCAATTTGGCACTATCTGGGTTTACTCTTGATTTGGTCCAGAACATTTCTGCAATTACACTAAATGCTTCATCCTGGGATTGAGTAGGTGTGACCCGCAAGCTAATAAGTCTGTAGAGCCATCATTTATCATTTCAAAAGGTATAAACATGCCTAAAGATGTGATTTAAGAAAAAAGAAAAACTAAAGGAAGAGTCTGGAGCAGCACTGTCCTTCAGAGCACTCTGCAGAGGTTGATGGAAGCGTCAGCATTGTCCTGTATGGGGAGCCACAGGTGAAACCTGAAGTGTGACTAGTGTGACTGAGAAAGCTTATTTAATTTTTAATTTTGTCATGTGTCTCATGGCTCTCATATTGGCCAACACAGGTCTAGAGACTTCAAGAAAGTTCATCAGTGTGAATGAAGTGGGAATGCAGTCCTTGGAATTGGGATTTGAATGAAAAGTTAAAGAAAGGGTATGACTGGAACCCCAGTTTATGGTTTTAAAATGAATCTTTTGTTTATTGTGGTATCATATTTCTTTTGTGTTTGAACTAGTGGGCTTTAAAAACATACAGAGATAGAAAGAGATTGGCAAAAATTCTTTTCCAAAATACAATAAGTTTAGAGTAGAATTTGTGAACTGCTTTGCTCATTTAAAAATTGGTTTTTGCCATTATATGAATATACATGATAGCCAGTTGTCAGCAAAAGAAATGCTCCTTGTACAGATGTAGGAACCAGGCTGATTATTTAAAAAGTGCTCCCACTTAAAAATATAATTGAGGAAGCATATATGATAGGAAACTTTAAAATTAGTTTTCTGTTCATTGAGTAAACAGTTCTCTTAGGTCAGTCTGCATGGTCTTTCTCCTGGATTGTTCCATAGCTTCCCAGCTGATTTTTCCATCTGTGGCCCATGTACTACCTCACCCCTAGAATTGTATTACTAAAAACAAATCTGATTCACATTTCCGCTTAAGAATTTTTTACTACAATCAGCATGTAATAAAAGGTCTCAATCACTCTTGAAATTAGTAGGTGAAGTGGACTGATGAAAATAAAATTGTTAAAACATTTGTGTTAGTACATTGGCAGTAAACAACAAGAAGGTTAAGGATACTTATAACTTAAACCCTAGTTCAATTTGCTTCTGGGAATCTTTCTAAAGAAACAATCTTAAGCACCATAAAATATGTCCAGGAAATTGCTTTTCACATACTAGTGAAATGTTTCACATACTAGAGAATGTCTGAAATTTTATTTTCTATAACTTTCAGAGGGAAGCAAAGAAAATAATTTGTTATCCTCTTATAAGTTCTTTTTCTAGAGCAATCTAGATTATGGTTGAAATAGATAAGAAGTGCCAATATTGGAAATTTTGAATCCATTTAATATGCAGACCTCTAGCATACTTGACTGGTAAATTGAGACCTGTTGTCATCACTTTATAATCTAGATGCCATATTCTTTCTGAAACATCAGCCATTTAAGGTTATCATTATGTTATTTATTTATTTCAGTAGAACCCTGAAAACAGATGAAGAGTATATTCATGAGGGTTGGGATCATGTCTTTCTTCCTCACCCAACATCCTTAAAGTCTATCACAGTACCTGAATAGGCTCTCAGAAAATTGTTATTGTATAGCCTGACTTTGGCGGTTTTGTAATTGCTATCTAATGAAGTAAGGGATTTACAGTATTTAAATAACCACTTTGCTTTGGTAGTCTCTCTGATTTGTAAGGAACAAAGAAGACTCAAGTTACTTACCTACCAACGGGGAGGGAAACATGAATATAAATGACTGTGATTTAGCTTTACTGTTTTATGAATCTATAGAAACTGGTGCTTTTTCCCCCTTAGAAGCAGGTATCTCTTGTACCTGACTGGTGCTTTTCATTGATTCCTCTCTGCCTCTGCTTCTGAGTACTATTTTTGTTTTTCTTCCATTAGAAGATTACATTGTTTTCATATAAGTCTAGTACATAGTCCTGAGAGAATCTTACTGTTCAGCTAATTACTCTCAACTCTGGGCAGAACTTTTACATCAAGGTCCCATGGGTTGCAGATCAGCTTCTATTTTGACTGGTAGGAATCTTGCTCGGGTCAGCTGTGGCGGGAGAGAAGTTCAAGTGAGAGATACTGCCTTTTTCAGATAAGGAAACACCTGAGTTATTTTCAGCCTAGAAGTTTCCTCAGGAAGATTTGGTAATATCTGAAGCTTTATACATTATTTTCCAATAGCCAGGTGTTCCCTTAATCTTCAGATTTTCCCATTCAGTCTTTATTACCTTTATAAACCATGGCATAGTTCTTAGCTTTGGAGGACTTCTTTTTGGAGGACTTCTTTTTCAGAACCTTAGAATATTTTGTTACTAAAAAATTAAGTGGTCATTTTCTCCCTTTCTTCTCCTGGTCAAGAAGGAATTCAAAGCATCATAGGCTTCCTCAGACTATCCCTGCTTCTAACCATGCCTATGGAAAAGGAAGTAATTCTTTGGTTGGAATTTTCATGGCTTGTATGTAATAACCAAATGAGGACACCAAATATCTTCAAATTTAAAAATTTAGCACAGAATTTTAAAACTTACAATAAAAATCTACCACTTACACATACAATTTGACAATCTACCAATTAATAGGCAAGCAAACAGAACAATAATAATACCACATTTTTCATTTCTTAAATCCAATTTCTGCCTCACCTAAGATTTACATTTTTCTTAAAGTTCAATAAATTTATATTGATATGTTCCTTGCTAAGCAGGAAAAAAACAGTAAGTCAGGTAATTTCTCTGGAAATTTACATGTGATCCTCTGAGTTTAAATATATCCTTTAGCTTTAAAATTAATGTCTGACAGTATACTCTTGTTACTAGTATACTATCAGATACAGTTTATTATGCAGATTAATGAATTTTCAGTGATGTGCAAAACATGAGCTAAAATTATGTGGATGTAGAATATCACCGGGGTAAATGAGATTTTGCTGAGCCTTATCATGCACCCAGCACTGTGGTAGTCAGTGGTCCTATTACCTTATCTATATAATGGCCCTCTGGGGTTTCTTAATCTGTACCAAAAACTTATTCTGATTCCACATAATTCTATTTACTTGTTTATTTATTTATTTTAGTGCTTTAGGAATAAATACATACTAACTTAACTTTTCTTAGAAAGTCAACATTAATACATTACACTTTTCTTGTAGGATAAAAGAATAAGAGTATCTCAACCCTTGACAAGAGGACCAAGTGCCTTTATTCCAGAGAAAGAAGTAAGTTTATCTCTTAAAATACGTGAAGTGTGGTTTAAAATAACTTAATTTTATCAAAGAATATCTCTTTTCAATATGGAAGTAAAAATGTGTTTCACGCTTGACCTTTTTTGCTTATGTCAGAAAACCAGAGAGATATGTTCTTTTCAACTTCACTTAGAAGTCTGAGTGTGTCTTATTAAAGTTAAGGAGTACTGAAAAGCTAGAAAAACAAAAAATTAACAATGTTTTATTTCATATATAAGTTTTCTGAGTAACGTAGCTAAGAATAATAAAATTTAATACTAGAAGGTTTTAGATTTTAAAAGGCCATCGTTCGTTTCACAGTGAGTAGAGGTTTACATCAATGTTGAGAAAAGATGTTTTGAAATGAATAATGAGTTTCCTAATCTCTAAAACAAGATATATTATATTACTACTACATTGCTAGTAGTTCTGTTTTCATTTTGTTCTTTGATTGGACAGGATGTCAGAATCTCCATACAATTGTGTACCTTTGGTGAGGGTGGGGAATCAGGATGGTAAATGCAAGGAAGAGGGTTATAAATAATATAAAGGAGATTATAATTAGTACAAAGTTGGTGCTATTCTGTTGATATTCACCTGTGAAAAATAACAATGATGTGCAGGACCCTCTAGATTCCTAGATGACTTAGATATACTTGGGCTAAGAACAGTTTAAGAACCACTGATGAAGGACTTTTTCTCTTCTTCAAGGAGTTATTAATGCATAATGAATGTAGTTATCATATATAGAGGTTCACTATCATATGCGTAGACATCTTTTAAAGCAGTAGGATTATTCCTTTATTTTTCTGAAATTAGAAATAAATACAGATTGCCTATTATATGCCAGGCATTGTTTTAAGAGACTAATAGACATTAAAATAAAACCAGATCATTGCCAGAGTCAGCAGTTCTTTATCTTCATCTCACTTTTTTAGCAACCTTCTCACTGAATGAAAATTTAAAGTAACAGTAATGTTTCCAGAGCTTGGAAACATTCTAGGTGGTGGCCAGGCTGTAGATAAGTTGCGATGTGTATGCCTGTTTCCCTCATGTCCAGTGATTGCTTAATACATATAAAAGGCTTCCAAAGCACATTTTCACAGTATATACTTGAAGCTAATCTGGTTTTCAGGACCAATTGCATCACATCAATTTATCAACATATCTTAGGCATCCAGTTAAACGTAAGAAACTTCTGCTGGAAAAAGCAAATTTAAAAACAACAAATATTCTATACCTAATTATATTTGGTCCATCTGGATCCTTTTATATTTTTACTATCATCTTGATTACTGTAGTTGACAGAATAGGAGAAAGTGGGCAGTTGAAGGTTAACTGAGCTTCAGTGAAACTTCCTTTTTTTTAAACATAGTAAATTAATACTTTCAAACATATTCCTTTGATTTTAAATTTCCTCAGTCAGTAGTACCTCTGTACAAATTGCACTTATTTTTCAAAAAAAATATGAAGCTAGCTCTGAAGGTAAGCAGAGTTTCTTGACAACAGTGTGGATCTTTGAAAAGTTCATTTCTTTGAACTTCAGGAGATCTAGATTCCAAACCAGACTTTGCTATTAACTAGGTACATGAACTTGAATCTAATTTAGAATGTTTCCTTATTTCTAAAATAAGAAACATATTCATCTTAAATCTAGAACTATAATTCTAAAATGCATATAAACAATGAACCAATACTAGAATTATGCATTATATATGTTCATTGGTTCTGAGAATTGGGTCATCTTTCTACAAGGTGTTAATAAGCTCTTCATGCCTTCAGAGCCAGTTCTTGGTGTGATGCCCAAACTGTCATTATGTATAAAGCTACATATAAATAATCTATTTTTCAGAAAGCTCTTTCGATTTCTAGGATAAAGGATACCATTCTACTAACTTACCTTGGTTTTAGTAATTACTCTTTCAGGTTCAAACTACCAACAAGAGAATTCTTGTGACCTTACTAACTTTTCAGTTAACACTTACCTAGAAATTATCATACGTTCCTAGGTTCTCTTAAAAAGACTTCAGAAAGCTTTTTAATGTTGAATAACAAAAACAAGCAAAGGATGAGACTAAATTATTTGTTACAAAATAATGTGTTGTCCTCATGAGCTGATGAGATTAAATTATAAATTTATGTAGTCAAATGCTGCTGCCTTTGCCTCACCACAAATTGGTGTGACAATGGCCAGGCAAGTGGGCTCTGAAAATCTGCTTAATATATGCCTGGCAAAGCAGATGGAAGCTCCTTTTCTTCAACTTTATGGCTGTGTGTTTAATGTTTGATGATTTAACATTTGTTGTTTAATAAATTGTGGTACCAGAGCCAAAAAAGAATGGAACTTTAAAAAAAAAAAAACTGTTTCTAGAATGAGCAACTGCATAATTTCACTGTCTGCTAATAGCAAATGAATATTCATTTGCTTCAATAGTGGCAAAATTTATATAAACTAAAGATGGGTTTACATCCCATTAGCTATTTTGTTTTGTGTTTTTCTTCATAAGGTTGTCCAAGCAAACACAGTGGATGAGCGAACAAACTTTCTTGTGGAAGAATACTCTACATCTGGTCGTCTGGACAACATCACACAGGTCATGAGTTTACACACTCAGTACCTGGAGTCTTTCTTGCGGAGCCAGTTTTACATGTTGCGCATGGATGGTCCCCTTCCTCTACCATACAGGCACTACATCGCCATAATGGTAGGTGCCTGTTCTCCTAGTTTTTCCTATTTTCACGTGACATCCTCCCTTTATTCTTTCTACCTTTTAAAATCATATCTATGTTTATGTGTGTGTGTGTGCATGCATGCACACACCTGCATACATATGCAGAAAGCTAAGTATAATTTTATGGACATAAAAATTGAAGATGCGCTGGGTGCGGTGGCGCATGCCTGTAATCCCAGCACTTGAGAGACTGAGGAAGGAGTATTGCAAGTTCAAAGTCAGCCTCAGCAACTTAGCGAGGCCCTAAGCAACTCAGTGAATTCCTGTCTCTAAATAAAATACAAAATAGGGTGGGGGATGTGGCTCAGTTGTGGAGTGCCCCTGGATTCAATCCCCGGTACCCAAAAAAAAAAAAAAAGAAAAAAAAAATTGAAGATGCCTGTGGCTTTCTGAATACCAAGTCCTTTGGATATATTTGGAGTACTTTAAACCACTTGATGTACTAAATGTTTCTCATTTAATTTTCACTAAATCATTTTCCATATTTAATCCCTTATTATTCAAGATGTTCATAGGTCTAAAATAATATCCCACAAGTTTTGTTTTTATTTTTAAATGAATGATGACACTTCTAAATATGGTTCTTGTTACACACTAGCTAGCTAATGTTATTGGCAGGTGATGGGGATCATGGAAGAGAACTGTAAATTGGGATGATAAGCAGTAAGAATGGGAAAGGTAGAAAGAACAGTGCTGTAGTTGGACTGCTAATGGAGAAAAAGGAGAACATGATGCAAGTGCTATATGTTTGGAGAGGTTAGGGGAACAGCTGGGCTGACAGAAATAGCAGAGCTAGTCAGGATTAAGTAGATTAGTGTTTACCAAGTTTGATTTGATTATCTTTTTTATATTCTCACTGAAGTTTTGAACAACAACAAAAAGTATTCTATGTTTTATTGAATAATGAACTTGACTAAGATTATAATGAAATTGACTAAGATTATGAATTTTTCAGTTTTGGTGGCAGTAAGGCTAAAAGCAGACTTAGAATACTCACAAACTAATAGAGAACCCAGATATAGAAATAGAAAGAATAAAACAGTTTACTGAGAAGTAGTCCTAAGACAAAGAGAAGTCACAAGACTGATTTGAAAGAATATACTAAGTTGTCCATCACTGAGACTGACTGTGACTGCACAGGAAGGAAGAGATCAGTGAGTTTAGTGTCATCTGAGTAGGACAGTGTGGACAGATGTGACTGATATTACAGCTCTGTGTGTGTGTGTGTGTGTGTGTGCGTGGGTTTCTGATTTGAGGTCTCACTGTATTGCCTAGTCTCAAAACTCCTTGGCTCAACCAATCCTCGTGCTTCAGACTCCCAAATAGCTGGAACTACAGGGATGCTCCACTGTACTTAGTTGACAGTTATCATAAAGGGAATGAGAGAAGTACCCAGTTAGTATGAATTCTGAATTGTTAGAATACAAGTTAATAGAATTTATGGTGTTTTAAATAGAATACAGCATATGCTTACTATACAGAAATGGGTATGTATTTCCTTAAAACAGCTAAAAATTGGATTCTGGGTTAATCTGTATATACTTCTGGATAAAGAAGTAATTGGGGGCTGGGACTGTAGCTCAGTTGTAGAACACCTGCCTGGCATACGTGAGACACTGGATTCAATCCTCAGCACCACATAAAAATAAATAAATAAAATAAAGGTATTGTGTCTACCTACAACTAAAAAATATTTTAAAAAGAAGTAATTGGCTTCATGTGACAATTACTTACTTTTCCAGGTACATATTAGCTTCGTGTATTGATTCAAGAATCTGTTGCAGCAGTATGATAAACATTTCTGAAGGAAGATTCTGTAATAAAAGTTATTGGCTATAAAAACTATTAACGCCATCTGAGTTGTTCATAAATAGTTGAATGAGACTCTCTCTTGATTTTTTTTAAACAATGAATTCTTTTCTTTGTGCTGTAGGCTGCAGCTAGACATCAGTGTTCTTACTTAATAAACATGCATGTGGATGAATTTTTAAAGACTGGCGGTATTGCTGAATGGTTGAATGGTTTGGAATATGTACCACAAAGACTGAAAAATCTTAACGAAATAAATAAACTGCTAGCACACCGACCCTGGCTGATCACAAAAGAGCACATTCAGGTACTGAGCCTTTCTTTGAAATAAAAGGAAAATTTGCTGATGACTTTGAGTTAATTTTTTAGTTGTGTTTTTTCTTAAGACAGTTTTAACACTTGCATATTAGGAACTTGAAAAGAAAAAAGTACTGTATTATTATGTGCAGAAGAGGTAAATTTAGGAAGTCAGTGGGTTTACTTTAAGTACAAATGAATACTTACCCTCCTTAAGTAGTCACTAATTAGCTTGAACTAGAACTTTGTTGAGCAGCTCTATTTTCAAGCAGTAGGTAGAACAAAGAAACTATAGCAGCGTGATAGAATGCCTGGATTCTGGTGTCTTTGCACCCACAAATTTGTACTGTTTAGCAATTTTATAGGCCTCAATTCTCCCCTTCTGTAAAGTGAGGGGTCTAGATTAAACAAGTTCTAAATACTTTCTAGTTGTAATGTTTCATCATTTTAAGATTCACGAAAAATAATTTTGCAAATAAAAAATGATTTGCCAGCTAATGTGTGAATTCTTAAATGCCTTCAGAAACTAGAGCCTAGGTGAGAAATAGAGTTGTTGTGGTAGAATAAGAGCCCTTGAATTTCAAAAAGAGTTTCCATCAAAGGCCAAAAGGGTGAGGCCATTATACAATATACTTAGAGCTGTGCTTGCTACTTGGTAATTATTCAATAAATAGGAGCTATCATCTAAATTATTATCAGTAGAAGCATTAGTTATTTTAAATCCCTGTTTCTAATGCATTCAAATATTTTTTTTGTTATCCTATTAAACCATATTTTTGTTTGTTATTTGCCCAGTTATTTAACTAAATGTAGATTATGTCAATCTGCCTACTTTTAGATTCTGATGATCTTTCTGGGAATCTATGAACACAGTGCTATCCTAAAGTATATTATGTTCTGATTTGATAGCATGTTAGGAAATTAATTAACCATTATTTTTATGTCATATCTTACTTTGTGTGAAATACTTTGGTAGGCTAAGAAGATAAAGACTTTGCCCCTGAATGTACTTGGAGTCTAGGGGAGAAGAGTCAGGGAGTAATGACAATAATCTTAGCAAAATACTGTTCAAATATATGGATAAAGAGAATAGGATCAGAAGGTTTCTTAAAATAGGTCACATTTGAGCTAGGTCAAAGAAAAAAGTGGGGGTTTTCAAGTAGAGTATGCAATGTATGACTTGGGAGAAGAATAGCTAACACCCTTCAGGTTACTGAAGTGTAGGATATTTATGTAAGGTGAGGGATGGGAAATGTGCGGAATTGGGATAATATTGTATGACCCAGTAAATTCTATATTACAGAATTTGTGTTTTATCCTCAGAAAGTTAAGGTCTTCTGAGTTATGTTACATACCTCATGGGGTAGGGACACAGTTCTTTAAAATATTAGAAAATGTGTATATTTCATATATTGTTATCTTTAAAAGGTTTCCATGTTTGTGTAATTTATATTACTATTCTAGTGCATATATTTAACTATTCTAAATAAAATAATTTATTAGTATATATTAACTACATAATATTAGGTGTTGGACCCTTCAATTGTTATTGTCAGAAATGTATATGATCAAAAGAGATCACCATGTCAGACAATTGAGGTCATTAAAGGTATTTGGTCCACGTTGTAATACAAGCTTATTTAGTGACGTGGAAGATAAATTACAGATGGTAACAGACTAGAAGTTGGCCATTAGTACTACACCTAAGAGAGAACTTTTTAAAAAGCCAATGGTGAAATAAAGAGAAGGAACAATACTGTAGTAATCATTGTACATGAAAATAAGCAAGACCCAGTGACTGACTGAATGTGAAGATGGAAAAGGAGAAGGTAGGGGAGGAAAATGACTCTGAGGTTCATGAAATGAGCATTAACTGGCCTGAGAAGGTTATGACATCCACAAGGCCATGTCCAGTTAGTGAAGGAAATACAGGTCTATAGTTCAAGATAAAAGGGTGGATTTGAAGTGGAATCCCATAGTTATGAACTGTCCATTCAGGTTTTAAGGTACTGTACAAGGAAAGAAGATTGTGGATAGAATACAGCAAGCCAATATTTTGAAGGCAAGTAATAATGATGAGGGCTGGCTATGAGTGAGATAGAGAAAGATCCATCTCAGGGTAGAAAAGGTGGAATTCCTGAAGTCAGAGGAGATGAATTTCAGGAAGGGAGGAAGTGAACAAAGTAAACCATGCAAAGATCAAACAGGGTACAGACTTAAAAATGAAATAGATTTGACCATTTGAAGGGTCATCATGTATGACTTTAGTAAATGTAATTTCAGAAGTTTGTTGGAAAAAAATCAGATTATAATGAATTTATACAGTAGAAATGAATGTGAGGAAGTGAGAAAGTACAGATGATGAATGCTGACTATTTTTTTAGGTTCAATGATAACCCTGCAAAGAGTGGCCAATGCACTATAAATTCTACCAGTCATTTTCAAAAGTTCTTTGGCAGTATTATAAAAAATCACAAAAATATTAATATCCTTTACCCTAAAAATCCTACTAGGAAATGTTTCCAAAACATTAACAAAACTCTAGCATGAAGAAACTGTTAATTGTAGCAAATAAAAAGACAAAAAATTGAAGCAATTTCACTAATAGTATGGGAATGGAGAAGTAGTCATGTATATGTATTCATGTATGGTGTAGGCATAGACTTAAAAATTCACATGACAGAGTAGCTCCATGAAAATTAACTTGCCAAAATAGCAGATTTGAAAAGCAGAGAAGATGTTTACAGTTTTTACTATGTAATCATGACTATAAAAAAAGTAAAAGTTCTATTAGAGTGATAGAATTTAACTGATCTTTTCCATTTCTTTTCCCTGAGCTTTTATTGATACATTAAATTGTGTGTGTGTGTGTATTGTTGAACAATAAAAAGCAATGCAAAAGAAAGCAGGGTTTTTTTTGTTTTTGTTTTGTTTTTTTTTTTTTTTTGCTTTTTCTGATTTAGCAGTGAAGTGAGCCAAATGAAAGTGAAAGAAAGGGAAAGGATGCCCACAGACAGACACACACAGGGGCAGATTGCGGGTGGGAGGCACACACTTGAGTGAATGTGTGAACTGATGGGAAAGAATCTCTGGTGGATTTACTGATGGAATTCACTCTTAGAGAAAATTAGGGAGAAGGAATTACAATTTTTAATGGCTTTAATTTGTCATTCAGCTGGAGCATTGAGTAAAAAAGCATATGGAAAAATGCTTTGCAATTTTTAAGTTCTTATGGTATGGTAGTATCCTATAGTCTCTATCATTTGCTACAGGATCTTTATTGGAAGGTATCAAAAGGATATCTAAAAGCTGGATTTTTCAGGTGATTTTTGTGGGATATAGTTTAAAAAACCTAAAAAAATGAATGGTTTTGCTACACGATCTTTAAAGTTCCTTCTGACTGTAGTGTTCTTTGATTCCCAGAAGTATCTCACTAAAATAACATAAGTTATAAAAATGCATTGGAAACGGTAGATGCATTGTAAAATAAGGCATTTAGAAGAAGAAGCTACAACAATTATATTGTTACATTTAATAGTAACATTGTTTGATCAAAGCTGTATCTTAAGCATGTGAACACTTTTAAATTGAGTTTTAAATATATTACTATTTAAGTATATTACTATAAATGGGTGTACAAAAAATATTAGATTGAGCTTTTAAAAATTGCTTCATAGCATTCTGTAATTTTCATATTTACTCTGATTTGCTTTTTCATTTCAGAAACTTGTCAAAACTGGAGAAAATAATTGGTCTCTGCCTGAACTGGTACATGCTGTGGTCCTATTGGCACATTATCATGCTTTGGCAAGCTTTGTTTTTGGTAGTGGCATCAATCCAGAAAGAGATCCAGAAATCTCCAATGGATTCAGGCTAATATCAGTCAACAATTTCTGCGTTTGTGATCTTGCTAATGACAATAACATAGAGAATGCATCCCTTACAGGCAACAACTTTGGGGTTAGTTTTCTTTACTATGTTTCTTTACCATTTTTGCTTTAAATTTTCTAATGTTAAAAATAATCTACAGCTATTTTCTGACTAGATAGGGGGATGTTATATACTTGACTTTTTTTTGCATAATTTTTATTACTATAAAACTTTTAATCCCTGAAGTTCTGATTTGTCTTCAAGAGGCCTTTTTAAAGCAAATAGAAAAGATTACAAATCATAAAAACTAAACATTGATAGATTCTAGTGATCATAGGCTTTTAATGTTAAACCCTTTATATAGTCTATCTCAAAACAATGTATCTGTGACTTTAAGATGCTGGAACAGGTAATAGAAAATATTTGACAGCAGAATGTAGGAAAGTTAAGGCTGCCTCATTTTTCAATAAATTATAATTTCATGTATTCCAAATGCTATAATTCTACATTTGAAAATAAGTGTACATATGTACATGTATATATGTACTTATAAAATTTTTATATTTGTAACTGAAGCAAAATCATCATACTTAAGAAAATGTTTGAATCTGTCATGATTCTCTTTGGAGTTTGTGAAAAACTCACTTAGGACTTTTTAAAAATAGTTTTAATAAAAAATAATTCCTATATCATCCATTTCACCTATTTAACATGATCCAGTAATTCTTAGTATGATCAGAGTTGTGTATCCAAAACCATAATAAATTTTACAACAGTATTACCACATTAAAAAAATTCCATAACCATTAGTAGTCATATCCTATTTCTCTCCTCTGCTCCATCCTTCCCCCTAACCCCAAGCCCCTGACAACCATTTATCTACTTTCTGTCTCTACATATTTTCTAATTCTAGACACATTTTTAAAATGTATCTAATTGTAATTACATCATTTGACTAACATCTCTCCCACAATCTTAATAACTATGCCTGAACCACTGTACATAATAGAGTGACTGGAAGATGGAGATGTTTACCAGAACAGTTTTTCATATTAATAGCATCTGACATTATCTTATGTGGTTCCAGATTGTGGATTCTCTAAGTGAGCTAGAAGCCTTAATGGAAAGGATGAAAAGGCTTCAAGAAGAAAGGGAAGATGAAGAGGCATCTCAGGAAGAAATGACCACGCGTTTTGAGAAGGAGAAGAAAGAAAGTCTTTTTGTGGTCTCTGGAGATACTTTTCATTCATTTCCTCATTCAGGTGCTTCTCCCCACCACCACTGTCTCTTTTAGTTGTTTGTAGAGCACTAACTGAACAGTCTTTAGTATTTTTCATATGGGTATGTAAAAATAACTGTTACCATCTTCCTTTCATTTCATTTTCCTCTTCTCCTTGCCTATTCTTTCCCCTATTAGGTTGGTATTTCTTGGAATGCATAGTTAGGCATCACTTAACAATAGGAATATGTTCTGATAAATGTATGGTTGTGGGAACATCACAGATTATACCTACATAAACGTAGATGGTATAGGTCAATCCCTTGACATGGCTTCTTGATGCAAATAAGAGACACAGTAAACATGAGATGTATGAGGTTTCTATCAGCATAGTGTGACATAGTGTTTATAGTAAGCTCTTTTACAAGAAGGCGTATACTCAAAAATAACAAAAATACAATGTAGTACAAAACCATTTATTATCATGTCAAGTATTATGTAGACACATAATTGTATTTGCTGTACTTATATATGATTGGCAATACAGTGGGTTTATTTACACCAGCATCACTGCAAATGTCAGAAGTGCATTCTGATAATGCAATAACTGTATCACAAGACAATGGGAATTTTCAGCTCCATTATAATCTAACAGTATCACCTTCATATATGTGGTCCATCCTTGACAAAAATGTTGCCATGCAGCATTATGACTATATTTTAGATTCAGTTGGGACAAACTTCTAGGCTTGTTGTCCAGATTCAATCTTGGGTAAAATGTTATTTAAAGCAGACCAATCATTTATAAAGTTAGATAGGATTATGTATTTTTTTATTTTTATTTTTTTATTTTGGTTCATTGTACACAAATGGAGTACAGCTGTTGTTTCTCTGGTTATACACAAAGTAGAGTCACACCATCTGTGCATTCATACATGTACACAGGACAATGATGTCCATCTCATTCTGTTATTATTACCCCTGCACCCCGACCCCACACCTCCCTTCCCTCTTTGCTATCTATCCTTCTTCCATTCTTGCCTCCCTTCCACCCCGCATTAGGCATCATCATTCACTTACCAGAGAGATCATTCGGCCTTTGAATTTGGGGGATTGGCTAATCTCACTTAACATGACAGTCTCCAACATCATCCATTTACCTGCAAATGCCATAATTTTATTCTTCTTTATGGCTGAGTAATATTCCATTGTGTATATATACCACAGTTTCTTTATCCATTCATCTATTGAAGGGCATCTAGGTTGGTTTCACAATCTAGCTATTGTGAATTGAGCAGCTCTGAACATTGATGTGGCTGCATCACTGTAGTATGCTGATTTTAATTCATTGTACTTTTGTGATTTTTTTTTTAAAAAAATGATAAATCCTGTTTTAATAGTTAAATGTTTTTTAAAAAGCCTTTGCCATTTTTGTGGGTGGCCTATGTGGGGGAGGATTATTCTTGCACAAATTACTTTTTCCAGATTAGTTCTAAAATTACATCACACTTGCATTCTTTGGAATTTTATAAAATGTATTATTTAGGTTGTTGTCTTAGATTGAATTGGGAAGAATTAATTTTGTATTGAAAGCTAGAATTCTTTGCTCCTGTCTTAAAAATGCACTTTTTCTAATACTCTACGAGACGTGGAAATAGAAAGGAAACTTTTCAGTTATAACTCCAAAGGATATTGAACAGTAAATTTTATTAAAATACCATAAACTCAGTCCAAAGGTGAAACTCTTATAAGTCATCAATCTTCATAGCATTTCTTTTTTAAATAGAAATTACTGTTAATGCTAGGCTAGTCAATCTTAAATTCTGAGAATTGTTTTGGCTGTAACTTGTTACTGTTAAACATAGCATTGATCAATAACTCTGAAAAGTTTTATAGGAAGAACAAAAACCTTTTTTATCATTTCCCCTAAAAGCAAACAAAAAAAGCACTGGGAAACAGCTTAGGGTAAAGTACCCCTGGGTTCCCTCCCCAGGACTGAAAAAAAAAAAAAATCATTTCCCCTAATGATCTTTTTTATGAAAGATTTTATCTACCCAGTTGGGTAGCCATTTTAATCCACTTAATCACTGAAGGCTACTATAACTAAATCAGACTTGTACTCAGCAGGAAATCCCAAATATGGAAACATCGTGCTTTGGTTTAATATTCATTCACTGAGTACCCCACATAGTCTCAATGCTGTGGTAGAAACTAAGGTTTTAAGACTAAATGAGACATGATTCCTGCCCTCAGGGATCTCATGCTAGTGAGAAAGGAAGAAATGATTATAATACACAGTAGAAAGTGAAAAATCTGAGTATAGAAGAGAGCACTGAACCCAGCCTCGATGAGGAAAGGGCATGGACTGATGGGAGCCTAGAGGAAGAAGGGCAGTAGTTCTCTTGACTCTAAGATGTCTTCCAGAGTTGGTGTGCGGAACCCAAGCAATGGCTGGGAGTGGCAGGGGCACAGGAGGATGCAGTCAATAATATCCAGATCTGAGGAAAAGTATAATGATAAGGAAACAGGATGCGGTGTGTGGGAAGAGTACTTTTATGTTTTTAGGATGTAAATCATGAGGTAGGTAGTATGACGAGGAAGTTGGTTAAATAGTGTCAGCCTTATCATAATGACCTTCTAATTTCGAGCTTGTAAGCTGTCATATTTAGACATTTTGACCTGACACATTTGTAAAACATTCACTCTAGAGACATCTAGCAATGTTTCTTCAACTGCAATGTGCTCACCAGTCTCTGGGAATCACTGAGATGCAGATGTCTGTGAGTCAGGGTCGCCTGAGAGGCTACATTTCATGAAGCCCCCAAGTGACGCCGGTGCTGCTAGTCTGTGCGCTTGAAGTAGCACAGGAGCTCAGGAGAGGGTTACAACCCACATGGAAATTTTTAGAAATTATCAGCATGTAACTTGGGCTAAAATCAAAAGTTTATTATAGGGAGAACAAGTGGAGACAAAGGAAAGCAATGAACTTGGGATGAACCTTCCGATAAGCCAGTATTTTAAATGTAAACATTCTTGTTAAAATTAGTAATACTGTTTCCTTTCAGACATTAATTTTTAGGTAACTAGAGGTTGAAGAATATAAATATTTTATTTCCTTAGGCATTTTTGAAATATTGAAAATATATTTTGCATCCCAGGCTCTACATTTTCAGACCCTTGAATAGGGCCTACTACCTTTGAAAGTGAATTTTGACTAACAAGTCTTAAACCCTAATCAAAATTATGTTCTGATTTTAATAAAAGAGGCCATATCATATATGAATCACTCTGGCAAATGAATCATTTCATTATATATTTGTTTCTAACCTTACCTATCCCCTGTACTAAATTTGCTAGCTACATAATAATGTAGAAAAAATTACAGTGGTTAATGGAGTCATTTTTATGGACTTACCTTATTTTAAAATGGAAGTAGAAATTAATTTCTCCTATTAGCAAAAAAGACTTTCTTTGATTAATGTGATGAAGCATTCCAGATTCTAAATAGTGGGATTCTAACAGTAGTTTTTCAAGACGTTTTGTGTGTATACATGTGATACTAGGGGTTGAACCCAAGGTCTTCCACATGCAAGACAAATACTTTACCACTTAGCAACATCCCCAGCCATTTTTTAAAAATTTTACTTTGAAACAGGGTTTCATTGAGTTGTCTGGACTGGCTTCAAACAGAACTCTCCTGCCTCGGCCTCCCAAGTATCTGGGATTATAGGTGTGTGCCACCAGACCCAATTTTCAATACTTTTGAAGAAAATAAGTGATTATTCTACAGGGGTAGTATTAGCTTGGTAATGGGGGTTACCTAACTCTTACTGCTTCTTGTTTTTAAGTTAGCAAGGTATTCCATTACTGGTACAGTGTTTTATATTAGTAGGTACCTTTTTGGGTCAATATTGTACAAGTAATATACAAAATACTATTTCCGTTGAGTATAAACTTTGAAATATTTATTTAGATAGAGTTAAAACTAGAGTTAGATGTCTTGATCAGAGTACTAATTTTATAACTTCTCAAGATAAATTTAGGAATATTTGAGTTTTGCTGTATGTAACAAATAACTGAGATAATCAGTTTGTAAAAGAGAAAAGGTTGATTTTGGCTCAGAGGTTTAGAGGTTTCAGTCTATAATTGGTTGGCTCCATTGCTTTGGGGCTGTAATGGCACATAATGCTGGGAGTCCATGGCAGAGCAAAACCATGCACTTCATGTCTGAAAAGCATACGAGGGGGAAGGTCCTCTTCAAGGGCACACACTAAATAACCTAAAGAGCTCCTGGTAGGCCCTAATGCTTAAAGATTCCACTATCTCCCAATAGCTCCACTCTGGAGTCCAAGCCTTTATCACATGGACCTTTGGGGACACTTAAGATCCAAACTATAGTAAAATATAACTGGATCAAGTGACCTTTATACTTTTCTTTGGTGGAAAAAATTGTCTAGAAAGCAGGTCTTGATTTACTCCTACTTTTAAAATTGATAGAGATTTTTTCCTAAGATCAATTCTCTTATTTGGTTAGTACTCCTTTTTATTATTTATTTTTAAATGTTTAAAGGTCATGTCACCTTTTAAAGGCATATGAGTACAACAAAAACTAGCAACAGAGGCAAAGGAACCAACTACAGAATAGCCAATTCCATTATCAGTATTTGCCAAATGAAATCACCTGGTTGTATGGTATTGGGGGAAATTTCACATGTAGAGAGACACTGTTTTTTTTTTTTTTTTTTTTTTTTTTTTTTTTTTT
>JAJEJO010003912.1:488889-506917 GCA_020662805.1 Glaucomys volans
TTTATTCTTTTATTTACTTATTGATTCATTGAACACAAATGGAGTACAGCTATTGTTTCACTGGTTGTACACAAAGTAGAGTCACACCATCTGTGCATTCATGCATGTACACAGGGCAATGGTATCTGTCACACATTGTTATTAATTTTACCCCCCACCCACCCCCACCCCTCCCTTCCCTCTATGCTAGCTATCTTTCCTCCATTCTTGCCATCTTTCCCCCCCACATTATGCATCATCATTCATGTATCAGAGAGACCATTCGGCTTTTGGATTTTTGGGATTGGCTGATCTCACTTAGCATAAGAGTTTCCAACATCATCCATTTACCTACAAATACCATAATTTTATTCTTCTTTATGGCTGAGTAATATTCCATTGTGTATATATACCACAGTTTCTTTATCCATTCATCTACTGAAGGGCATCTAGGTTGATTCCATAATCTAGCTATTGTGAATTGAGCAGCTATGAACATTGATGTGGCTGCATCACTGAGGCAATCTGATTTTAAGTCCTTTGGGTATAAGCCAAGGAGTGGGATAGCAGGGTCAAATGGTGGATCCATTCCAAGTTTTCTAAGGAATCTCCACACTGCTTTCCAGAGTGGCTGCACCAACTTGCACTCCCACCAGCAATGTATGAGTGTACCCTTTTCCCCACATCCTCGCCAACACCTGTTGTTGCCTGTGTTCTTGATAAAAGACATTCTAATTGGGGTAAGATGAAATCTTAAGGTGGTTTTGATTTGCATTTCTCTTATAACGAGTGATGTTGAACATTTTTTCATAAATCTGCTGATTGCTTGTAGATCTTCCTCTGTAAAGTGTCTGTTCATTTCCTTGGCCCATTTATTGATTGGGTTATTGGTGTTCTTGGTGTAAAGATTTTTGAGTACTTGGTAGATTCTGGAGATTAGTGCTCTGTCCGAAGTGTGTGTGGCAAAGATTTTCTCCCACTCTGAAGGCT
Source organism: Glaucomys volans (assembly GCA_020662805.1). Lineage (NCBI taxonomy): Eukaryota > Metazoa > Chordata > Mammalia > Rodentia > Sciuridae > Glaucomys > Glaucomys volans. Next base: position 489,859 of record JAJEJO010003912.1, read on the forward strand.
CTCTCTTCACATTGCTGATTGTTTCCTTTGCTGAGAAGAAGCTTTTTAGTTTCACTCTATCCCAATCATTGATTCGTGCTTTTATTTCTTGTGCTTTGGGAGTCATGTTAGAGAGACACTGTTTTACAGTTGAGTTATTACACACTCTTATTGGTTGGATTTTACTTTGCAATACAGCTCAGCTTTCTTATCAACCTCAGTAATGTCTACTACATTTTATATTTTTTGCTTCATTTCTATTATTGTGTAATAGACTGAATTAAGGAAAGCATAACCTAGTTACCTTAAGAGATACTGTATTGAAAATGCTACTGTTAGTGTTTCTATTCAATTTAATAGAGTGCTGAAGCACAAGGAGAATACAAAGTGGTTATGGGTTTGGGCTAGGGATAAGCCTGATTTTTTTTTTTTTTTTTTTTTTTTGTAGTTATAGATGGACAGAATGCCTTTATTTGTTCATTTTTATTGTGGTGCTAAGGGTCAAACCCAGGGCCTCACTTGCTAGGCAAGCACACTGCCACTGAGCTACAGCCCCAGAACACACCCAATCATGTCTGAAATTTCTTTTTAGAGAACTGAAAGCCACTTAAAAACTTCAGGTCAATTTAAGTAGTTTAATATTTAGAAGTTTTCCACATCATCTTATGCTAATTCACATTGAATTTCTCACTAACATTTAGTATTGACAGGAGTATTAATAACTTATAGTAAGTTTATTCATTTCTTAAGTTGATATTTCTTTTTGTATTAATGAAGCAAAAAATAGATATTGAGTATAGCATAATAACTGGTATTATAGCAATTACTCAACAAAGTTCATTCTCTTTATGTTTAATAAAGAAGTTTGAATATTAAGAAGAATTTTTGTAGATAAAGTTTAAAAAATTTTTTTTTAGATATATATGGCAGTAGAGTGTATTTTGACATATTTACATGGAGTATAGCTTACCATTCTTGTGGTTGTACATGATGTGGAGTTATACTGGTTGTGTATTCATATATGAACATAGGAGAGTTATGTCCAATTCATCCTACTGTCTTTCCTATTCCCATCCCCCATCCCTTCCCTCATTCCCCTTTGTCTAATCCAATGATCTTCTATTCTCTTCCACCCCATCGTGTGTTAGCATTTGCCTATCAGAGAGAACATTTGGCCTTTAGTTCTTGGGGATTGACTTATTTCACTTAGCATGATAGTCTTCAGTTCCATCCATTCACCAGCAAATGCCATAATTTCAGTCTTCTTTATTGTTGAGTAATATTCCATTGTGAATAAATATACCACATTTTCTTTATCCATTCATCTGTTGAAGGGCACCTAGGTTGGTTCCATAACTTAGCTATTATGAATTGAGCTGCTGTAAACATTGATGATGCCATGTCACTATAGTATGCTGATTTTAAGTCCTTTGTGTATATACTTAATGAGAATTTTAATAAGATAAAGCAAGAGACAGGAGAATTGCAAGTTCAAGGCCAGCCTCAGTCATTTAGTGAGTCCCTGTCTCAAAGAATAAAAAGGACTGGGGATGTAGCACAGCGGGGTAAAGAACTCCTGGGTTCATTCCCTAGTGCAAAAGAAAAGGAACCCCAATTATTCCATAACAGCAACCTAAACAAAGGTAAAAATTTATGAAGAAAGAATACTTATTATTGGGATTTTTATGAAATAGTAAATATTAAACATAATGAAGTATCCTATTAGTCTAATAATGTTTCAGAAGAATATAATTGTACTTTTTTAATTTCCCAAAATTTTGTCTAGATAAGAATTATAGTTTTTATTATGCTATAATACTCTTATTAACTTTATTTAATATTTATTATTTATTAAATATGAAAAATATTTAATATTAATTAAAATACTAGTTAAGAAAATACTATTATGTATATAGGAGCTATTTTTCTTTCATTTTGAATAATATATATTCATTTTTTAGAGCAAAAAGAAGAAAAAGAATCTCATGCATTCCTTTTAATGGCTGAAATCAGGAAAAAGTAATTAAAACAATAGATTAAAGTAAAAAACAGTGAAATAGAAAATGATTATATTCAGCCTAAATTAATATGCATTTAACATTTAAATTTTTCCAGTGGTAAATCTCTCATATCATCAAGTATGCATAAGTCACCTGTCTTAAAATATTACTGCCTTTTAACTTCCTGCATGCCGGCTTGATATTACTCTATTAACAGACCTGTTAACACACTGTTTACTTTACATGTATGTTTTTATTTTCATGTGCACAGAAAAGTGAACATACCTTAAGTGTAAAGCTCAATAAATATTCACAAACTGAACCTTCCTGTCTAGCATCCAGTTGAATAAAAAGAATTATAATGTCACTCAAAAGTCCACTGTCCTCCCCCTGCAGCTTCCTTCCTGATTCTTCTCCCTATAACATACTACATTGTAAGATAAAAACAAACTTTATAGAACTGATTTTTACAGTGAATAGGTCCAGATGAAACAAATGTAATTTAAGCACAGTCTATCTTGAAATAAATCTGAAATAGTCTTGTAACTTCATCTTCTTCTTCTTCACTTTCCATTTTATCCCCTGGAAAGAACAAAAGGACATTTAAACTTTATATTCACAGGCCTATCTTCCATTTCTTTTTCTTTTCTTTTCTTTTTTTTTTTTTGAGGAGAAAATATTGTATTTTAAATATTTCATTTCATATTTCTTTTTTATTAATTTTTAAATTTCTAATTAGTTGTATTAAATAAAATTAGTGTATTAGTCCTTTGCTATTATTGTTTAGATTTTTCAATATAGTCAATTTTTGCCTGGATAACTACAGTTAAACTTAATTCCCAATATTCATAATGAAATTATATTCAAAACTTCAGCAGATATTTTATATGAATTTAAGCCACATAGTCAATATTGTCATATCATAAATCCATGATAAAGTGGTGGAAAATGGAGTTCGGTTTTATCATCTTAACACTGGATTGTTCATTATTTTCCTTAGATTTTGAAGATGACATGATTGTAACATCTGATGTCTCTCGATACATTGAAGACCCTGGTTTTGGGTATGAAGACTTTGCAAGACGAGGAGAAGAGCATTTGCCAACATTCCGAGCTCAGGTATAAGATGTCTTTACTTCAGAGAAACAACAGAATACTGTCATTTTTAACTATTAATTGTTGAAATGTAAATAAATTGACTTCAAAAGAAATTGGTCATTTTGATAGCATCCATAAATCTTTGTGTTTATCCTTCTTTTCAGCCTAGTATAATTTGATGTCCCAATAAGTGGATAATTACTTAAGCATTTCTCCCCTGAAAAGGCAAAAGGAAACCATCTGCTTTATTTAGTTACTTTCATTATGCCATGGTAGTTGTATATTGTTCATGTGTTTTTCTGAAGGGAGCAGGGAGGAAATCAAATGGTATGGTCCTGTTTATGTGTAAAAAGGCATTTTGTGATACAATTATATGCCAGCAGGCATGCAGGCTCAAGAGCACCCTCTCAGTAGTAGAAATGTAGCCAACAGTCAGTAGTTAAGTGACTCCTACTAAAGAGGGTGTAGGTTTGAATTACACAGACTCCTTTATGCCTATTTCAGATGGTATGCTAACTGTCCATGTTACAGTCTTGTGACATAGGGATATTCCAAGATCTTCTAGGGTCCTTTCAGATTCAGGCATAGTGTGCATAGTACCTGATCATTGGAGGTGGGCAGAGTTCATTACTAACATGAAAAACAGGACAAATGTTCTGGCATTCCAATCTGCAAATCGTTGTGAAGGGTTCTTGGTAAAGCCATAGTAAAGCTGCAAACCTAGAACTGAATTAGAAGTACCCTCACTGGCTAGCTTCAGTAGTTTAATTCAATAAAAACATCTTGGATACATTTGTTCATTTAGGACTACACCTGGGAAAATCATGGGTTCTCCCTGGTGAACAGACTTTACTCAGACATTGGACATCTTCTTGATGAGAAGTTTCGAATGGTCTACAATCTCACCTATAACACTATGGCCACCCATGAAGATGTTGATACGACCACACTGCGCAGAGCTTTATTTAACTATGTTCATTGTATGTTTGGAATCAGGTATGTTCTATGTGCATGCAATTTTATACCATTTCTAAGTGAAAATTCTGACATGGGTCTTATTTATAGCCCACTCAGGGGAATATATGATTCTGGGGAGAGAATAATACATGTGAACTTTTGACTTTAAAAAATAATTATATTTTATGGAGAAGCATTTTTCTTCATTTAAGTGTTGTAAATCTTAACAATGATGTACATTTGTTAAGATTTGTTACAAATGATGTACATTTGTAACAATGATGGACATGTACATGTCCTTAATGTACATTTAAGGACAGCAGTAAGAATTTACTGAGGAAAGGAGAAAGAACATCTGTAATCATTGGAGCTAGGATGGAATCAGACTAAATTTGTGAATCCTTCCTGGAAAAATAGATCAGTTTAGGGAAAAAAAAGAAAGTGTATTGTGTTCCTTTAGATCATGGTAATAAATTCTGTTTGTTTATTTTTTAATTTATTTTTGAAGGAATGATAATTGGGGCATAAGTAAAACTAGAATAGATTCTGTCCTCATGAAGCTTATGTAAACTCACATAAGAATACTGAAATGCAACATATCAGTCAACATAAATTAAGGCTTCTAAGTTTAGGAAATTAGCATTGAGAAGATAGTGAGTAAATGAGGGAAGAGACTGAATGGGCTAATCAAGAAAGCTCTTTTTGGAGAAGTGCCTTTTGAGGCTGGATTTGGAAGGCTTTTTATGGAGTAGATTTGTAGAAAAAAATTTGTAGTTATGAATACATTTAACTTGACTATATAGTGTATCTTTTCTTACATATTATCAGAAAGCCTTTATGGAATGAAATTAGAATTGAATTTGTTAAGCAGAGTATTTTCTGTAATTTTTAACTAAAGGACTACAGAATTTCCTGATTAATCAACTGATAATGAAACATTCTATGTAAACATACAAACAAGCAAACAAAACAAAAAACAAAAAAACACCACAGGTTAGCATCCCAAATCTGAAAATTGGACATCTAAAATAAATCCTAAACTTTTCATCTTATTCAAAAATATGGGGGTTTCAGAGGATTTTCGATTTCAGATTTTCAGGTTAGGAATGTTTGGTAAGTCTATGAAAGTATTCTAAAATCTGGAAAAGACTTAGAAATCTGAAACATTTCTGATCTCAGTCATTTTGGAGCAAGGATCCTCAACCTGCATTATGATAGTATATAATAATTTTTCTATTTATCTCTTGACCATCTTGGAAGTAAATTATCAAAGAACCATCTTATGTTCAAACATATATATATACATATATATATGTTATAACTAAAATATATATACATATATATATATATTTTAGTTACCCACTTAAGAAAAATAAACACTAATAGATTTAGGTCCAATAGATATTGATTATATACAAGGCAATAAGTAACAAATGTTGTGATCATATTTAATCCAATGGATACTACTAAATAAAGCTTTTGTAAAATCATCCAAATATCATTTGTTTAATTAAGCAATACTTTGGGTTTAAAAATATAGAAGATAAATTGCACAAGTTTCCAGTACCACACACCCCCTCCTGTGCCTATTCTCTCTGTTCTCTCTCTCTCTCTCTCTCTCTGTCTCTCTTCTGTTACTGTGGATGAACTATCTATGCTGCTGTGCACTTAGACACAAACTCCCACATCCTCTCACTTCTGAAGATCTCTGCCTAACAATTCTCCCTCCTCTTTCCCAATAATCAGCTTTACTTCCCTGGATCTATCCCATTAGTATGGAACACACTATTATTTCTCCCATCACTAAAGAAAACTCCTTCATCTTCCTTTTCCCTCTGGCTGCTACCTCATTTTTCTGCTCCTATGCATAGCAGATTTCTTTGAAAAAAATATTGTATTTACTGTCACCATTTTCTCAAATCCCATTCTTTCTTGAACTCACACAATTAAGCTTTTACTCTTAACCATGCCAACAAAACAGTGCTTATTGAGGTTACCAGTGACGTCTGCTAGCTACTTCCAATGGTCAGTCTGCAGTTATTTATCAGACTATTCAGCAGCATATTAGATACATGATGACTCTGTCTTCCCTGAAACACTTAACTCCAGCCTTAGGACCTTTACACTTGTTCCTTCACTACCTTATGGTGTTTACTTAAATGTCAATCTCTCAGAGAATCTTTCCTGCCCACCCTATTTAAAATTATAACTTCTTTCCTCCCAGACCACAGATTCATTTTCTCTGCATAGCAGTTATCACCATCTGTATACTACATGCTTTATCTTCTAATTTTTTCCCTCTATAATAGAATTTCAACTCAATGAGATCAGGGAATGATTTTTTTTCCTATATTCATCAGTGAATCCCCAGTACCTAGAAAGGTGCAGGGCACATAGAAGGCACTCAGTAAATATTTGTCAAATGAATTAATGAGCTTGTGGTTTATAGTTACTAGACAATAAATTTTTCTTGCTACAACATTGGAAATTAAAAATTCTGATTATATCATAATAAAGCTGTTGTCGTGTTGTTCATAGGTATGATGATTATGACTATGGGGAAGTTAACCAATTACTTGAAAGAAGCCTGAAGGTTTACATTAAGACAGTGACCTGCTATCCTGAGAGAACTACAAAGCGCATGTATGATAGTTACTGGCGGCAGTTCAAACACTCTGAAAAGGTAAAGTTTCATGACAAAGTATTATACCATTACACCATAGGCAAATGTTCACTATGATAAGTAATAATTATAAAAAATGACATAAGACAATACTAATAAATCTGTGCTATTGAAATTGAAGTGGAATTATCTAGCATTTTATGTTTTTAAATTCAGACTTCTTGACTATTAACTAAATTTTAGTTATGTGCTTTGTTTATCATAGTGTCTAAAGTAAATTTTGGCATCAGTCTGTGAAATCTTTCAAATAGCGTCTTTATCTTTAAAATATGTATGAGAAACTACTTACCAGTCTAACTTTTTTTTTTTTTTTTTTTTTTGGAACCAGGGATTGAACTCAGGGACACTCGGTCACTGAGCCACATCCCCAGCCCTATTTTGTATTTTATTTAGAGACAGGGTCTCACTGAGTTGCTTAGGGCCTCGCTAAGTTGCTGAGGCTGGCTTTGAACTCGAGATCCTCCTGACTCGGCCTCCCAAGTCGCTTGGATTACAGGCGTGCGCCACCACGCCCGGCACCAGTCTAACTTTTAATAAAAACCAAAACTACTAATAAGTTATATTAGGTATAATTGTATCTTGACTCAGAAGCATATCCATGTAAAGATTCTTTAACTCTAGCTAGCCAATTATTAAAACAATAGTTTATCATCTTAATTTAATAATCTTGTATTTTATAATATAATGTAGGACCTTTGAGACAAATACATTATCATAAGAGAATACTTTTTGCAAGAAATATATAGGAATCATATTTAATTTAAAACCTAATAAATATTAAGGATCTTTACCAACATTAAAGTATAAAAGCTGGCTTTAAGTCTTAGGTCTTTTAATAACTAAATCCAAGAGTTTCCTTTATACCAGTTTCTACACTTGAGAATAAGAAAATATTTCTAGGGTTCCAACAGTCACTAATTAGCTCTATGACCTTGGCAAAGAAATGTTATGAGCTCAGTATCTGACAGACTTTTTTGAAGTCTTAAAAGCCAGTCACACTCAGGTAATTGCCCATTTTATCTTCAGCATCTCTTCTTGGTGGATCTTTATGTTCTGTTTATATGTTTGCAATAGATTTTTCTGCTTTTCTAGATTCTATCAAGAAATTCTCTTTACTTATCAGAGGACTGTAGCCAACAATATATTCAACTGGTAAAAAGATATCAAAATAATATATTTCTTTGTAGTACATTTTGGAAACTTGTATGTAATCACTTTAACCTGTCAGCTGAAAAGTATTCCTAAAAGAAGTACTTTTCACAGTTTTATCTGAAAGACTCTAAGGAAATTATGCATAGCTAATGAACATCAGATATTAGGTAGATAAGGTATCAAGCATCAGAGTTTTACTTTAGTATCTTTAAAGTAAATGCTAATAAAATTTTTAAGAGCTTTTCATGGTATATATGTGTAAGATATGAAAAATGTAGAGTTAATTTTCAGCCATGTTAAATTTTATGACAGTAATATAATTTGTAGGAAAATTGTAATTAATAAAAATTAGTTTTGTAATCTAAAAGGTTGATTGGCTTTACATAATATATAGTCTATCAAAAGTATAGAATTTTGTAGGCATTACAGGTTGTTTTTACTGGTTGCAGAGCTATCTTTATAAATAACACATTTGAATGTTACATATTCATATGCATAGATATACCCAGGCATGTGTGTTTGTTATCTCTATATATGTAAAGAACCTTTGTAAATGTGATATATGGAAAAAAACCTTAAAGATTCTTCCCTTTCTGTATAGTGTTTACTAACCTGATAACATTTTCCTTTCCAGGTTCATGTAAATCTACTTTTAATGGAAGCACGGATGCAAGCTGAACTGCTTTATGCCCTTCGGGCCATAACTCGGCATTTGACCTGAAGCATTGACCATGGAGAATGGCATGTGTGTAAAGACGTTTTTCACATATGATTTACATCAGAAACTATTTGTGATATAGCATCAAAAATTATCAAATTCTCTAGTGTCAAAGTTTAGCCATTTTTTTTATTGTTGTTGTTGTTGTTGTTGTTTCTTTTCTGGCTGTAATGTGCAATGATGTGTTTTATTTTTCTTGATGCTTAACATTACTAACAATTGCAAAAATAATACTGAGGAGCACTACTTTGCATTGTTTATAGTTGGATTTTTGGATACTGACCATAAATCATGAACCTGGTTTGTTAGTGCTTAACTTCAGTGCTTTGGGGTTTGTGTGTATGTATACTTTTTTTCTTTGCCACCCCCCTTTTTAATAAGGAAAAGCGCTTACAATCTGCTCAAGCAATTATTTTTCAGATCTTGGAATTCAGCAAAGAATGACCTCATATGGCCATTCTAAAAATTTCATGTTGTGTCCTAAGTCTGGTGGAGGAAAAGCATGCGTTGTTGAACCAAGCTGCTCAATGGACACAACTTTGTGTCCCCAGGAAATTGTCAGGCACTGTGTTTTTTGTTTATTTGTTTGGTTTTTTTTTACTGCTATTGGCGATAACGTGAAATGTGATACAGCCATTGTCCATAATTTAATGTGAAGTTAATCATGATGAATTCTATAGCATGCTACTGAAAAGCCAAATTTAGCTATTTTCTTTCTCTTCTAAAACAGAAGTTTCAGTTTTCCATATCAGATGTATATATGAAAAGCAGAATTATGCACAATCCTTCCTATCACTGACAGTACTTCTCAGTCACCTTAAATAATCAGTGCTCACAGTGCTGCTCACAGTTCTTTCAGTTGGCACATATAAACCTGTACCCACACAAGACTGACCAAAAATTTTCTTTGCACATTTTTCCTTTCTTATAGTTTTTTTTTTTATATTGCAGTAAACAAAGGAAGATTACATGCCTGTATTTTTCCAATTAGGCTTTTAGAAATTGTTTCCATGATTTTCTTCTTTTAATAGATTAAACATATTATTATTCAAAGGTTAAAAATGTGTTTCTATGCATTAATGTGATTGAACACCAACAAAAAATGAGTGCAATATGTTCTAAAAAATACTCAACTTTCCCCCGCATTATGTCACTGCAGAAGTGTCCTTTTAAACAGAGCCATAAAGAAATTTTGTTTAAATTTCTTTATTGAACTAAGCTTTTTTCAGTTTTACCTTACTGGGGTTGAAAAATGTTCTTTTCGTAATGCCAAAGCATTTCCCTTCCCCAGAAAAATCTCTTTGGACAACTGGTTGAAAAAAGATGTCAAGTCATAGGGGAGGAATAAGCAGCCAAAAAGTCACATTTTTGCATTGGTTTATGTTGCTTGATTAGACTATCTTCAGAGAGCACAACATTTTGTGTTTATAGCTTTAATTTGTGTTATGTTAATGAACCAGTGAAGTGCCTAAAGAGATGCTTACAACTATCCAGTAGGACACAACTGCACTGCTTAAACACTTTTTTGGTTAATTAAGGGTGACTTGAATTTTACACATACATGCTAATTTTTAAAAAACATGTTCAGTTTTTCATAATAAATAATATAGCTAAAATTTTCCGTTATATTTCCCACAAAGATTTCAGTTTAGATATACTTGCTTATTACATAGGACCTACTTTTTTCTCTCATGAAAGAATCATGGGCTAGTGTCTTGTTAAATAACTTTCCCTTTCCATTTACCATCCTTCTCTGGTACAATACATGGGTTGCTTTGCTTTAGCTTTTGTTCCAGATAGGAAAACAAAGATGACTGTACACCTACTAACATATAAGATAGTTTGCATTTTTGGATTCCAGGATCTTGTTTGAAATCTTCCATGTGAGGAAAAAAGTTACTAATATTTTTGAAGACAGGGTGGTTTATTTAAAGAGACTATTCAAAGAACTTATGCCAGATCTCTTGTGTTTTGTTTATTGCATATACCATATGTTGATTTTCTTCAATATCACGTTTTATAGATATGTATTAGCTACAAGAAAAGCATTTAGGAGAATGGCAAAACACAGATGGCAGCATAAATGTCCATTTGATTTCCCTCACCTTAGGATTTTCAAGTGGAGGATATCTTTTATTCTTGTGTTTGTTTTCTTATTAGAATCTTTTCAAATAATAGCCCTATATTTTTGTGCAGGTAAATTGTGTTACAGGTTGAAAAATGATTTTTATGTATTGACTAGGAAGAGAAATTCTCACAGGACACCATATGAGCTTTAGACCAAAAGGGGAAACAAAGTTTAAGTAGCTAAAATGGCCACATAATTTTTCCTTTTTACTTTTTCCCAGAAATATAAGTAGTTAGAGGTTGGGTTATAGAAATATTAGTGCCTTTAATAGATCTTTTTCCTAGCAAAGTTTCTTTTTAGGTCAACATTGATCTGTCTTGTTAATAATCAAGAAAATAAGTTGACTCGAAACTATAAACAGAAATAAGATAATATATTAATAAACCTCAGTGAACCAGCCTAGAGGAATTGACCCGTGAAGGTGCCAAAGCACCTGTTAGGATGCAGCATGCACAGCATTCCAGGCTTGGATCCCATTTTACCAGGAGTTTGCTGTCCACTCTCTTTATCCAGTGCAAACTTGAAATTCTGATGTGGTTTTTCAGGGTGATATTTTTTCAGAGTATTGAATTTACTATGTAGTAATTTATAGTGTAGCTTTTATATTAAAATGAGATATTTTTAAAAAGAGATATCTGGTTCAATTGGTATAATGAAGTGATTATCTGATACACCTTAGGCTCACATTGTGCCAAACTTAAATGTGCAAGTATATGTGACAAAAAGCACATGTGAATGTGAAGTCTTTAAGTACTTGCTTATTATGTTAACATTAGTCTAATAATCCACTCAATGTGTGTGCTTGAATAATATCTGATTTGGAATTCCAAGTTTTCCAGCTTTGATGATAATTTCTCAGATCACCTTAAGAAATATTGAAATGCCCTCCTCCACCACCCATGGGAAATCAAACCTGTTCTTTAACCCCTTGACTATGGGAAGGTTCAGTCAGATGCCTCGTTGGAACCTTCAGGCTAGGTTTCCTCAGGTGAATTTATGACAATAAGGCGGAACTAGGTTTTAGAGATGGGACTACTTCACCTTTTTGAACATTGTCTCTATCTCAGGAAGAATTTGTCCCACTTGGGATACTCTTTAAATCATAGTTGACCAACTTGGAATCTGGGGCATTGCCTTGGCTTTTAATTATGGTTTTAAACCCAAATAATGGTAGAGCAACACAGAGCTATTTTTAGAACAGAAAACTCAATGTAAGATTTATTTAAAATATCATATAAAATTTGAACCAGAGCCCCTATTTTATTTGTACTATAATGTCTCCTAAAGACTTTAAATGTTACTAAAATCTAATTAATGCTATTAGCGCAACTTTTTCCTTTCCCACTTACAAAGTATTTTTAATCCAAAATCTTAGATTTCTGTGCCACACCAAAATAAATTTATCAGCAAACAAAGATCCAAATTTAAAATAGTTCACCACTTTTAGTGGAGAGTGCATGCAAATATGGTAAGATTCTTTTTAAATACTAAAGACAGTTCATCAGAGAAAATCATAAATTTCAGTGCATGTTTTAAAAAATGGTTTGCACTATGATAGCAAATGAGGCTTTTGTTTTGTTTTATTATTTTTATTTTTTGGGGGTGGGGTACTGGGGATAGAACTCAGGGGCACTCCCACTGAGCCACATCCCCAGCCCTATTTTGTATTTTATTTAGAGACAGGGTCTCACTGAGTTGCTTAGCACTTCACTTTTGCTGAGGCTGACTTTGAACTCGAGATCCTCCTGTCTCAGCCTCTTGAGCTGCTGGGATTACAGGCATGTACCACTGCTCCAGCTTATATTGTTTTAAAAACATTTCTATATAATTTTTCTGAAAAGCAAGACTTTACATTCTTCTTTTTATCTCATAGGTCTTTTTCATCTTACACGCAAAGAGATGGTCTTGCATGGAGTAAAAAGCACACAATAGTAATGCTGTGCAAGTAGCATAGTTCAACACCAAACTGAAAGACATGTGATTCCTCTCTTCCTGTTCAAATCAAGTTTTTTCTTCTTTTTCTTTTTCTTTTCTTTACTTTTTTTTTTTTTTTCTTTCAGTACTGGGGATTGAACCAGTGACTTGCACATGCTAGGCATGTGCCCTACCACTAAGCTACATCCCTAGCCCTAGATTAAAGATTTTGATCTTTTTGTTTTTTGTTTTTGTGCTGCTGGGAATCAAACCCAGGGCATTACATATGCTAGGTAAGCACTCTGCCTCTGAGCCACATCCCCAGATTGAGTTTTAATTTACATAATTTGTATAATCAGAACCTACTTTAGGTGGCCATCATCCTAAACTGTGTTTCCCTAATACATCTGTGTGGAGACTGAGAATCAAATAGTCTTTCCTCAAAGCAGTACTGTAACATGAATGTATATATCTCAGTCAACAGAACTTAAATGCCCACCGTATGTAGAGCTTACTTCAGTGCTAATTTGGAATAGTCAGCAGTATCTGATCAGGTGAGACCTAGAACAAAAGTAGCTGGGGCGAAGTAGATTATGAGGTAGAGGTATATGTGGAGGCAGAGCCCGGTGAGGAAGGAATCGCTTTCAAAGAGCACATGGAACATAAAGCTGACACTGTGGCTGTCCTCAGCATAGTGCATCTAATGCAAAGGAAACATTTCCCACACAGAGCTCCTACCTGCATTCAGCCCACCCTTTCCTGCCTGCTTTCTCATCCTCCAAGTGCCTCAACCTCTGTGCACACACTCTGCTCCCCTTTCCTCAGCCTATCTTGGTCTGAATGCCTTTCACAATCCAAACCAAACATCACCAGCCACCTGCTGATAGTCACCAGCATTTACTTTTCTCCATTCATTAAGAATATGGCTGTGTCCCAATCCCTCTAAATCCCTCAACCATCCATCTATACACATTTGGGCCAACTTTTGCCCTAAACACCCTATCAGATGTTATGCAGCATCAAGTGTAATCTTGTCCACCCCATACTGTTTCTACCCTTTTCCCAGCTGCCAAAATATCTTGCTCTCCTCTACCTCATCCCCAAAGAGCCTATAAATTCAGAGTATCCAATCTTTTCATGGGTTCACTCTCTGTTGTTCAGTAATACTACTTCCATATTTTAAATAAATCATAAAAGATTTTTGCCTTCTATCAAAGTAGGAATCTTTATATTTATACATGATACAGAAATTGAACTATTTCTACCATGCAGAATTTAGCATTTAGCAGGATTTTAAAGTGATTGAATTGCCATCCTAAACTTGGATCTATATTAGATAATGAAATACTGATGTTAGTCCAAGTTATTTGAATGTAAAGTTAAAATTATCTAGCAATCCAGATTGACCTGCAACCCGTTAGTGGAACAGGAAATTTCTGGCATGCAAATGGGTGGTGTTTCAGACATTTTCTTTATTGGTGGTGTTTGGGCCTTGACACATTTGTCATAAAAGGACATGTGGAAAGGGGTATTTAGATGGTCTGACTGGATCACAGAAGACCATTTGATTTATAATGTAGATAAAATACCACAAAACTGGGCACATGAGAGTTTGACCAGGCCTTGCTGGGTTATACTAATCCTACCCCCATTCCTATTCTGTTCTCATAATATCATTAAGAGGAAATGTAGAGAGGAGGAAAATGCAAGTTCTCCTCCAATCGGTGTGCACTCAGTATGGTTCACCACTGTAAATGTGTTTCCAACATATAGGAAACAGGTTCCTAACATGGGACATGTTTATCTATAGATGGTCATCTCACCTGAAGATGAACCCTATTTGAAAGTATAGATTATTATGATCTCTTGTGGTATTTGATGTTTTCCATCTCAAGCGTAAATAGTCCAACCCGGTAGCAATGTCCAGTAAAGGACCCAGGAGTTAACTGGTGACCTAGTTAAAAAGTATGACTTGGAAACTGAAAGAGTTGTTAAATCATGTGTCATAAAGTGTTCATTCTAGCTTTAACCTAATTATGACTGCACCACCATGAAGTACAGAACTGAAAAAGAAAAAATATATAGGGGGGGAAAATAGAGTACCTGGTTCCTTTGAATGCTTGTGAAACTCTTTGAAATAATGCAGTGCATAACATAAAATAGCCTTTAGAACAAAGACTCCATTTCATAGTCATAGGGCATCATCAAGCATTAGTAAGTCTTAAATATGATAAAATATAATTTTGGTATGTAAAATTTTGCTAAAACAGTCTATTTTCTTGCACCCCTCAAGTTAACTTCTTAAAAAATGAATGTATAATCTTTACAGAAAAAGTATTAAAGAGGGAGAGAGGATCTCCAGTCTTTAATGATCAAATATTCTTCACAGATCCCAAATCGTTAAGTGTATACATTATGATATGGAATAAAACTACTAACACATCTTTTTCTTAATCAGTCTTTACCACTTTTCAACTGGCTCTCCCAATCTGATAAGAATCAATATAGGATAAAGGAAATGTATCAGTTAGGTGCCAAGGATTTTCCTTTGTAAAGTTGAGAGACTATTTTCTCTTTTCTGAATTTTGCTGGTTCTCTAAAATAAAAACTGAGTTAAACGGTACCCTTGTTCGCCAAGGAAAGTGATCCAAACTCTATTTCTAGTGCAAATATTTCCTTTGCATTCATATGTCTTCTCTGGAGAGAAAGTACAATTTTTCCCTTCCTCTTTCTCTTCACATTAACTCTTTTAACACAAAATAAGATAGACATTGAAAGCAAATCACAAGCCAGTTTGGCATCTTCTCAGTGCTGATAGAATGGACATATCCACACACACAGTCTGAGCAAGGTAAACAAGAACCCTGTCAGGTCACCTTGGAACGTGGCCTTGCCAGTTGGCTTAGTTCCTTCAAACCTGAAAACAACTTTCCTGGTCATGGAAGAACTGGATGTATCCTTTAACTTATGAAATAGGATTTGAACTTGAAAACTCTTTTTATTAATCCTGATTTTGCAAGGCAGCTACATAATGAATGTATATATTAAGACTTTGTAGCTGAATTGCACATGAAATCAGATTGCCAACTTCTTGACTTTTCAATTATAGGCATCATTTTATCCTTAAGTTGTGAGCGATATATGTAGCATGCTGTGAAACGTCTATTATAGTTCTTTAATTCATCAGTATTAATACAGAATTATCCTTTGTGTTCCTTGGTACTTTTTATTCAGTGTAATCAGAAGCTGTGATGTTTTGCCTTTGTAGTCCTGTGCTTTGTTACTGTAATTTTTTTTTTTTTTTTTTACGAAGCACGTGACTTTGGACTAATGTAAGGCGGATGACATGATCTTTAAGACTGCTAATATATATATACACACATATATATATCAGTCTCTTACTCTATAAGGTTTTAAATTAGAATAAGCTTTTATCAAATAGATCATTGATGCAGTTTAGGATTCATGCAAGTTTCGGTGTCAAATGGCAGTCTTATATTTATACTTTCAATTCTGAAAATAGAAAACTTAATAAAACAGCCACTTTAAACTTGTTCTGGCAAATCAGACCCTGCTGTAGATATAGTCTAAGATAGTTAACCATATAAGCCTTTTAAACTCTTAATGCCCTCCACATGAGTCAGCAGTTAAGGAGATTATAGAACCCATGAAAGCTTTTTGTATGTATAACTAGGTTTTATTTTTCTTATGTTGCTGATTTTACAATTCTGACTAAAGCTGATCTGAATGGGTCAGTTTATAATATTCTAGTGCTTTAATGCCTTTTTTTTTTTTTTGGAGGGATGGGTAATATTATTTGAACAGATGCAGAAGGAACTGTTAGTGAGTCAAGACAAACACATTTGAAATAAAGGAATTGTGTATTAACATGTTAACAATTCATAACTGCACTTTTTATGACATTTTGAAAATCTATTTATAGGTACAGAACAATGGGTTTTGTTAAACTGTATCACATTTATACTTGCAGAAATTTATTTCATTGTTATTAGTAGGAATTTTATTGGTTCAATAAAATTGGCAAAACTGAACCCAATTATTTTCTTTCTTTCTTTATATTATTAAACTAGCATTTTCACCTAGGTTTGTTTCTGCTTGATCATTGAAACATGCTTTCTGAAAGACAAAATTGTAATTATTTCCTGACTCAGACTTTTCTTATGACATTTCTTAAAATCACTAGATATTGTATTAGCGGACTATTACAATTCAAAACTTGCAATTATTGTCATCCTTTAAATATTATGTAGTGCCAGAAGGTAGCTGAATAGATGCATCCAGCAACCCTGCCTTTTTTTCTTTTTGGTGGTGCTGGGAATTGAACCCAGGTCCTTGTGCTTACTAGGCAAGCACTCTACCAACTGAGCTATATCTCCAGCCCAACCCTGCTTCTTTTTTTTTTTTTTTTT
>JAJEJO010003912.1:507017-563327 GCA_020662805.1 Glaucomys volans
ATTTATTCTTTTATTTACTTATTGATTCATTGAACACAAATGGAGTACAGCTATTGTTTCACTGGTTGTACACAAAGTAGAGTCACACCATCTGTGCATTCATGCATGTAC
Source organism: Glaucomys volans (assembly GCA_020662805.1). Taxonomy (NCBI): domain Eukaryota; kingdom Metazoa; phylum Chordata; class Mammalia; order Rodentia; family Sciuridae; genus Glaucomys; species Glaucomys volans. Next base: position 507,129 of record JAJEJO010003912.1, read on the forward strand.
ACAGGGCAATGGTATCTGTCACACATTGTTATTAATTTTACCCCCCACCCACCCCCACCCCTCCCTTCCCTCTATGCTAGCTATCTTTCCTCCATTCTTGCCATCTTTCCCCCCCACATTATGCATCATCATTCATATATCAGAGAGACCATTCGGCTTTTGGATTTTTGGGATTGGCTGATCTCACTTAGCATAACAGTTTCCAACATCATCCATTTACCTACAAATGCCATAATTTTATTCTTCTTTATGGCTGAGTAATATTCCATTGTGTATATATACCACAGTTTCTTTATCCATTCATCTACTGAAGGGCATCTAGGTTGATTCCATAATCTAGCTATTGTGAATTGAGCAGCTATGAACATTGATGTGGCTGCATCACTGAGGCAATCTGATTTTAAGTCCTTTGGGTATAAGCCAAGGAGTGGGATAGCAGGGTCAAATGGTGGATCCATTCCAAGTTTTCTAAGGAATCTCCACACTGCTTTCCAGAGTGGCTGCACCAACTTGCACTCCCACCAGCAATGTATGAGTGTACCCTTTTCCCCACATCCTCGCCAACACCTGTTGTTGCCTGTGTTCTTGATAAAAGACATTCTAATTGGGGTAAGATGAAATCTTAAGGTGGTTTTGATTTGCATTTCTCTTATAACGAGTGATGTTGAACATTTTTTCATAAATCTGTTGATTGCTTGTAGATCTTCCTCTGTAAAGTGTCTGTTCATTTCCTTGGCCCATTTATTGATTGGGTTATTGGTGTTCGTGGTGTAAAGATTTTTGAGTACTTCTTAAGAAAGAAAAGCCAAAGCAACAGGTGTATGCCTGTTGAGAGTGAGTGACCTTGAGAGAATACTGGAACTCAACAGCAGAAGAATGGAAACCTTGGAAAATCCAGAGACCTGGGACAGAAGCTTAGAGAAAAAAAATATCCCATTATCTACCACCTGGTTCCACAGCTGGAGGGAGGGGAAGTCTCCCCTCTGAAGGGGAAAAGATAAAATACAAGAGTCCTAGCAACTTCTAACAGCACAGGTAGTGGCAGTCCTAGCTATTAGGAAGTTTCATGGCCTTTACAGACTTCCAACCTAAATACATAGAATGCCTGAAATCTGCAGAGTCATCTGACTTCAGAAAAGGAATTCACTTCCATCTCCCAGAGAACTTCCAGAGGACTGTAACCAGGAGTCATCTTAAGAAGGAACCTAATGTCTGAATTTAGTCTGCTCCAGATATCAGAAACCCCTGCATATTCCCACCTCTGAGATCCCTCAGACCTTCCACTGCAGTGATTCAATTGATAGCTGGCTCAGTGGAGTGCTGCTCCAAAGGATGGGTGGTGTGACACAGAGGGAAGTAGTAGGTGCTGCCCTCAAGAACTGCGGGTTCAGGGAACCTGCCTCTGAGACCAGAGGTATGACCAGTTGCATGTGGTTTCAGAGAAAGTACTGAAGTTCCACTGTTTGTTCTGCCCACACAGAGAGGTGTGATGGGGCCATCTGGAGCAACACCACTGCAACTCTATGGATAGTCCTGCCCTCAGGGCACAGTCTAGGAAGGTCTGGAGAGGTTCCTAGCCCTGTATGGTCACATTCCACTCTCACTCAACTGAGAGGAATTTTGCCTGTCTCCAGACATGACCCACTCCCACTTGATTCCTGCCAGGCAATACTACTAAGAAAATCAAGAGGACCCCAACCATTGACCCATCCCCAGGACACAAAGCATGAGAGGTAATTTGCCTGGTAATTCAGAGGTAATTTGCCTGGTGCTGCCATGTTCTTTTCTCACTCACTCCCACAGGTACCTCTGCCAAGGGGAATTTTACTCAGCTTTAGATGTGACCCACTCTCGCACCATCCCTAGTGTGTACTGCAACTGAAAAAAAAAAATTATGGGTAGAAGAGCCACAGGCCATCACCCTGCACCTGGGGTATGGAGCCTAAGAAGGTCCAGAGAGAAAATGTGATGGGCACCAGCTGTGTTCTGCTCTCATTCATTCCTGTAAGTGCATCAACTGAGAAGAATTTCGCTGGGCTCTAGCCATGAACCACCACTACTTGATCCTTGGTGGACATATGGTTTGGAGAACTTGGGAAAAAAAAATCCCCAGCCCCAACTATGCACCTAATGGAAGGAGGAGTCCTGAGGTCCTGATCCTGGGGAGGCAAGCCCCCAGTGGCTGCAGAGAGTGATAACACACTTTTGCTGTTACTATACTTACACAATGGATCCCCTGCATCATTCTTCCCTTGTCCAATCATGCATTATTGAGAAGACAGTGTGAGTGCCACAGAAGGGATATTGTGATACCACCAGCTACCTCTTCCCAGGAAGCACCTGGATCCACACTAGTGTCTAATCAGGATAAATGCTTTGACCAGTACCAGCTATCTACCCAAGTAACGGAGCCAATATCAACAGTGCCTGAGGAAACCCACATCACCCAATAGACAACTCCCCTTGTGCATTCCACACACTGTTGTCTATAGCCTACCTGCGTTCACAGCTGAAGTATCCAAACTGTTACAGAGATAGTGGATCTCTCTAACTCAAATATGGTATGCACTTTGACAAACTCAGTAATCACAGCCAAAGAAGCTACTGCAGTAGAGCTGGAAATAAACTCAACATAGCACAACAAATTGATACCCCAAGACACATATTTATGAGAAAGTCACTAGGAAGGACATCCCATACATGATAGAGTCATCTGTTTTAGTCAGTTTTTTGTGTGTGTGTGTTTTATTTTGTTTTTTGCTGTTGTGACTGAAAGACCCAACCGGAACAATTGTAGAAGATGAGAAAAGTTTATTTTGGGGCTCACAGTTTCAGAGGTCTCAATTCATAGACAGTAGGCTCCATTCCTGAGGGCGTCATGGTGGAAAAGTTGGGTGGAGAAAAGCAGCTCACATGTTGATCAGAAAGCAGAGACTCGACTCTCCAGATATGAATATATACCCCATAGGCATATCCCCAATTAATCACTTCCTCTAGCCACACCGCACCTGCCTCCAATTACCACTCAGTTAATCCCATAAGCCAATCATTTCTCCTCCAAACCTTGCATTGTTTTACAAGTCAGTTTTTTGGGGAATACCACGTCTAAACCATAATACCATCTGTTCCATCAGATGTACAAATCTCAACATAGAAACACAAGAAATATGAAAAAATAAGGCAATATAACACCTTTTAAAGATCATAACTCTGTAGTAACAGATTCCAAAGATATCAAAATGAATAAAAACTGAATTAAAAGGATGATTTTTTAAAAAACTCTATGACATTCAAGTGTATACAATTCACTTAAATGAAATTAGGAAGACAATGCAAGATGTGGATGAGAAATTCAGCAAAAAAGTAAGAGATTTTATTTAAAAAATTCAGAAATCTTGGGAATGGAAAGCTTAAGCCAGATAAAATTTCAATTAAAAGCCTCAACAACAGAATAGATAGCTCAGAAGAAAGAACAATGGAGCTCAAAGAAATTCTTACAAAATATCACATTCAGACAGAAAGAAAGAATGCATAACTAAAGAGAAAATACAAGATCTTTAGGACACCATTAAAAGATCAAATGACAGCATCATTGGCATACCTGAAGGAAAGGAAATGACAATTAAGGATATAGAAAATCTATTCAATGAAATAATACCAGAAAACTTCTCTAATGTTGGGAGGACATGGACATCCAGGTACACAAAACTTATAGAATCCCAAAAAGACATGTTCAGAAAAGATCCTCCCTATGATATATTATAGTCAAACTGCCTAAAGTACAGGACAAAGAATTTTAAAATCTGCAAAATTGCCTAGTCACTAAGAACAACCCTATTAGACTACTAGAAGATTTCTCAAATCTTACTCACTAGAAGAGCATGGAATGATGTAGTTCAAGTCCTAAAAGAAAATAACTATCAACTAAGCTTCTTCTTATTATACCCAGCAAAACTTTTCAGAATTAAAGAAGAAATAAACACCTTCAAAGATAAGCAAAAACTAAGGGTATTCATGACCACCTGGCCAATGTCACAAAAGACACTTAAGGGAGTACTACACCTAGAATTTGAGGAAAGATAACTATCATCATGATAGCATATGAAAGTATCAATCACCCTAAAAGAATACACAAATGAGAAATAGAAAAAAATCAAACATTAATGCAGTAAATCATCAAACCACAAAAACGAATAAAAGAGGAAGAAACAATATTCAAAACAACTAGAAGAAAATCAACATAATGAAAGGCACTTTCATTCTTTTCATTAATAATGAAATTTAAAGGCATAGCTGGCTGAATGGATTAAAAAATAAGATCCAAAAATATCCTGACTACAAGAAATTTACATCACCAGTAAGGACATAGACAGACTGAGGGTGTAAGAACAGAAGTGATATTCCAAGTGAATGGAATCTGAAAACAAAATGTGGCTATACTTATATCTGACAAAATAGATATTAAGACAAAAAGAGTAAGAAGAGATTAAAAAAGAAGGTCACTTAAATGAAATTAGGAAGACAATGCAAAACGTGGATGAAAAATAATAATTGAGGGATCAATCCATCAAGAAGCTCTAATAATTACAAATGTATATGTATCTAACGTTAAAGCATCCAGGTTTTAGACCTAAAAGGAAAGGTAAGCTCCAACACAATAATAATGGGGAAAAAATAATAATAATAATGGGGGATTTTGGTATTCCACTCTCACCAATGGATAGATATTCAGATATTCAACAAAGAAACTCAGAGTTAAACTACACAAAAGAGCAAATGGAATTAAGGTTTATAGAACATTCCATCCAGCAACTACAGAATACACATCAGTGCATGGAACTTTCTCTTGTACATTATGAGGCCACAAGTCTTAACAGAATTTTTTGAAGAAATTGAAACCATATCTTGTATCTATTTTGAGTACAATAGAATGAAACTAGAAACCAAAAGCAAAAGAAACTTTAGAAATTATATAAATAGGTGGATACTAAGCAACACACTTCTGAATGAACAGTAGGTTATTAAGAAAGGTGAGAAATTTAAAAATTCCTTGAAACAAATGAAAATGGAAAGACAACAAACCAAAACCTGTGGGATACAGAAAAAGCAATAATAAAAGGGAAGTTTATAGCAACTAGTGCCTACATAAAAAAAAAAAAAAAGAAGCGATCTCAAATAATGTACATGATGCATATCAAAGTCTTAGAAAAGAACAAACCATACCTTAAAATAGAAAGAAATAATAAAGATCAAATCAGAAAGAAGTGAAACAGAGTCTAAAAGAATAATATAAAGGATCAATGAGGAGATCCAAGATGGCAGACTAGAGGAAGACTGCATTCCTTGACAATCCATAACTCAGGATTCAAGCAGAGGAAATACTGTTTCTCTGCGAGGCAGCCATCACTGCCCACCAAACCACTGCTGTTCACCCCCCATTCATCCACCACAGTCACCGAGCATCTGCCAGCATATATGGACCACCTTTTGAATGCAGATTGCTCCCTGACTGCTCTCATTTGCCTATTTATCCACCTCTTGCCTACCTGCCTGCCTCTTGCCAGTGGATTGCCTGCTGCCCGCTGTTGCCTGGAAGTCCATTGTCACAGTACCCATAGGTTTGGTTTACATGCAGCTGCCACCATCTTGGGACACCAGCCAGGGTCTGCAGGTTTGCCACCACCACTACTGCAATCTTGGGGCGCAGCCACTTCAGTCTGGGGACACAAGCCATTGCACCTGAGGTCTTTCTGCTAGGTGTGCTAGTGGCCACCATCTGGCTGCCTCTTTGCAGGGTTACTTACTCCTTTGTGTGAATGCATCCCTCGTGGTCTCTCTGCAAGTTGAAAGGGCGTTGTGATCTTAGGACTGCAGCAAGGCAGAGCCTGGGGAAGCTGAAGCCCAGGTCCATCAGATTGCAGCTGGGTTTGAGTGGGCCAGTCTGGGTCTAGCAAGCCTGTGGAAATCTGGAGACTAAGATCAGTTCCCTAGGGGAGCACAGGTTGGAGAAACTGGAGAAAACTGGGCTCTCTCCAGCTCAGTGGATCCTGAAGTGCACAGGGATGGAAGGAGCCAGCTACAATGGGTGGGAAAACAGGAAGAGGGTCTGCAGTCACCTTGCTATTGGCTCGCCCACCCAACTGATCCAGCAGCCACTGGACTGGAGCTAACATAAAACTTCAGAAAATTCCATATATTGGCAGAGAAGGGAAGCAGAGAAAAATTTTGAAAGCCAACAGAAGCAATCATTCAATTTTCCATTGAGATTTTCCTTCTTTCTTTTTTTCTTCCCCCTCTCTCACACCTCTACCATCTTTGAATCCAAATATTATTCATGCATCAATTTATTGAGGAATGGAATGTCTGAATAGTACATTAAAGTTTTGTTGTGTATTCTCATATTTTTACTTTAAAAAAATCTGTATATATTTTTTCTCTCACCTATTTGTCTCCCTGGATTCTCTTTCTCACTTCTCTCATACTAACAGCCAACTTCTGTTAATTCCCCCTTGCTCTTACTATAAATTTTTATCTTCTCTCCTCCCTCATAAACATCACATCTCACACTACTTTTATTCCCTCGTCCATCATTTAAAACAGTAAATACTTTTGCAAACTTACTGTTTATATTATAGACAATAATTGAACACATCATTTCTATTTATTGTGACAAAAATGTAAACACCTTAATAGGAGTCATTTGGTTTAAGGTGGTATATTTTTTGCATTGAGTGCTGTTAATATTGGTCTCCCCCCTTAAAGGTGAGGTACTGGAAGCCTTCAAGGACACTATAAGACTACAGGGTTGAGACTGTACTATCTCAGCCCCATACCACTAGATGGGAAGACACACAGACAACATGAAAAAACAAGGAACAAAACACCTCAAACAAACCAAAATTCCAATAATAGAATCCATAGACAACACAGTATAAGAAACGTCAGAGAAGGAGTTTAGATTAGTTAGATAGATCATAGTTAGATTGATCTTTGAAATAAAGGATGGTATTGGAGAGAAAATAATAGGAAGTGAAAGGTCACTTCAATAAAGAGGCAGAGATTATAAAAAGGAATCAAGCAGAAATTCTCAAAATGAAGGAAACAGTAAACCACATTAAAGTTCAATGGAAAGTATCACCAACAGACTAGACCACTTAGAAGACAGAATCTGAGACAATGGAGACAAAATATGTACTCTTGAAAATAAAGTCAACCAGAGAAGATGGTAAGAAACCATGAACAGAATTTCCAAGAAATATGGGATAACAGAAAAGACCAAATTAAATATTTATTGGAATAGACAAAGGCATGGAGATACAAACAAAAGGAATGCAGAATCTTTTCAATGACATAATATCAGAAAACTTTCCAAATCTAAAGAAATGGAAAATGAAGTATAAGAGGTTTATAGGACCCAAAATGTACAAAATTACAGCAGACCCACACCAAAGCACATTATAATGAGAATGACTGACATACAGAATAAGGATAAAATTTTAAAGGCTGTGAGAGAAAGAAATAAAATTACGTATAGGGAAAACCAATCTGGAGTTCAACTGATTTCTCAATCCAGATCCTCAATGCCAGGAGGTCCTGGAATAGCATATATCAAGCTCTCAAAGAAAATGGATGCCAACCAAGAATTTTATATCCAGCAAAATAAAGCTTCAATTTGAGGAAGAAATAAAAACCTTCCATGATCAAAGTTAAAAGCATTCACAACTAGATAGCCTCCGCTACAGAACATTCTTAGCAAAATATTCAATGAGGAGGAAATGAAAACAAACAAACAAACAAAAAAAACCAGCAAAGGGAAGAACTGCACTAAAGGAAAAACCAATCAAAGGAGAAACTATGTCAGGTTAAAAACCAAAAATACACCAAAATGACCAGAATACAAATCATATCTCGATAATAACTCTGAATGTGAATGTCTTAAACTTATCAATCAAAAGACAGACTGGCAAATTGGATTAAAAAAAAAAAAAAAGACCCAACACCCAACAATATGCTATCTTCAAGATACTCACCTCCTAGGAAAAAACATCCACATACCCCCGAAGGAGAAAATTTGGGAAAAAAACAAACAAACATATTACTCACATAGACTGTATAAACAAGGGGGAGTTTCCATTCTCATATCAGACAAAGTGGACTTGAAACCAAAATTAGTCAGAAGGGACAAAGAAGGACATTTCATACTGCTTAAGGGAATCATACATCAACAAGACATAACAATTGTAAATATATATGCCCCAAACAAGAAAGTATCTTGATGAAAGTACATCAAACAAACCCTTCTCAATTTCAAGAATCTAATAGACCACAACACAATAATACTGGTTGACTTTAACACACCTCTCTCATCACTGGATAGATCTTCCAAACAGAAAATAAACAAACTATAGAACTGAATAATATAATCAATGATTTAAACTTAAGGGACATAGAGTATTTCATCCATCATTGATCAAATACACTTTCTTCTCAACAGCACATGTATCCTTCTCTAAAACAGACCGTATGTTATGCCACAAAGCAACTCTCAGCAAATACAAAAGAATAGAAATACTACCCTGAAATCTATCAGATCATAATGGAAATGAAACTAGAAATCAACAATAAAATAAAAAAATAGAACTTTCTCCAATACCTGGAGACTAAATAGTATGCTATTGAATGATGAATGGATAGCAGAAAAAATCAGGGAGGAAATAAAAGAATACTTAGAGATAAATAAGAACACCAATATAACATGTCAAAATCTCTGGGATCCTATGAAGGCAGTGCTAAGAGGAAAGTTCATTGCATGGAGCTCTGACATTAAAAGAATAAAAAGTCAACAAAGAAGAAGCTCTAGAAAAAGAAGAACAAATCAACACCAAACGTAGCAGAAGATAGGAAATAATTAAAATCAGAGCTGAAATCAATGAAATTGAAACAAAAGAAACAATTCAAAAAATTGACAAAACAAAAAGTTTGTTTTTTTGAAAAAATAAATAAAATTGATAACCCCATAGCTACACTAACAAAGAAAAAGAGAAAACTCAAATTACTAAAATTCGTGATGAAAAAGGAAATATTACAATGAACACTACTGAAATACAGAAGATAATTAGAAAATATTTTGAAAATTTATATTCAAATAAAACAGAAAATCTCCAGGTCATTGACAAATTTCTAGTGACATCCAATCTACCCAAACTGAAGCAAGAGGACATACACAATTTAAACAGATCAATTTCAAGCAATGAAATAGAAGACACCATCAAAAGCCTATCGACTAAGTAAAGTCCAGGACCAGAGAGATTCTCAGATGAGTTCTATAAAACCTTCAAAGAAGAATTAACACCAATACTCCTCAAATTAGTCCATGAAGTAGAAAATGAGGGAGCCCTTCCAAACTAATTCTACAAGACCAGTGTCACCCTGATACCAAAACCAGACAAAGACACATCAAAAAAAGAAAATTTCAGACCTATATCCCCGGCTAGCATAGACACAAAAATTCTCAATAAAATTCTGGCAAATCACATACAAAACCATATTTAAAAGACAGTGCACCATAATCAAGTAGAATTCATCCCAGAGATGCAAGTTTGTTTCAACATATGGAAATCAATAACTGTAATACATCACATCAATAGACTTAAAGACAGGAATCATGATTATCTTGGTAGATGCAGAAAAAGCACTTGACAAAATGCAGAACCTCTTCATGTTCAAAACACTAGAAAAACCAGGGACAGTAGGAACACATCTCAACATTGTAAAAATTATCTATGCTAAGCCCAACGCCAACATCATTCTAAATGGCGAAAAATTGAAAGTATTCCATCTAAAAACTGGAAAAAGACAGGTATGCCTCTTTCACCACTTTTATTCATTGTCCTTGAAACTAGTCAGAGTAATCAGACAGACGAAAGCAATTAAGGGGATACAAATAGAAAAAGAAGAGCTCTAATTATCACTATTTGCCAATGACATGATTCTCTATTTTGAAGATCCAAAAAATTCCACCAGAAAACTTCTAGAACTCATAAAAGAATTCAGCAAAGTAGCAGGGTATAAAATCAATACCCATAACCCAACTACATTCTATACATAAGCAATGAATACACTGCAAGAGAAATTAGGAAAACTACCCCATTCACAATAGCCTCAAAAAATAAATAAAATACTTGGGAATTAATCTAACAAAAAAAGTGAAAGACCTCTACAATGAAAAGTACAGAACACTAAAGAAAGAAATTGAAGAAGACCTTAGACCATGGAAAGATCTCCCATGTTTTTGGATAGGCAGAATTAATTTTGTCAAAATAATCATACTACCAAAACTGTTATACAGATTTAATGAAATTCCTATTAAAATTCCAATGACATTCTTCACAGAAATAGAAAAATCAATCATGAAATTCATTTGGAAAAGTAAGAGACCCAGAATAGCCAAAGCAATCCTTAGCAAGAAGGGTAAAACATGAGGCATCACAATACCAGACCTTAAACTATACTACAGAGCAATGGTAACAAAAATGGCATGGTATTGGCACCAAAATGGACATGTAGACCAATGGTACGAAACAGAAGAAATAGAGACAAACCCTCATAAATTCAGTTATCTAATACTAGACAAAGGCACCAAAAACATACATTGGAGAAAAGATAGCCTATTCAACAAATGGTGCTGGGAAAACTGGAAATCTATATATAACAAAATGAAATTAAACTTCTATCTCTCACCCTGCATTAGACTCAACTCAAATTGGACTAAAGACTTAGGTACAGAGACCCTGCACCTAATAGAAGAAAAAGCAGGCCCAAATCTTCATCATGTCAGCTTAGGACCGAACTTCCTTAACAAGACTCCTAAAGCACAAGTAAAATTAAGGATCAATAAATGGGATGAATTCAAACTAAAAAGCTTCTTCTCAGCAAAGGAAACAATCAATAATGTGAAGAGAGAGTCTACAGACTGCGAAAAAATCTTAACCAAAAGCACCTCAGATAGAGCCCTAATCGCCAGGATATATAAAGAACTCAAAAAACGTTAACACCAGCAAAATAAATAACCCAATCAATAAATGCACTAAGGAACTGAACAGACACTTCACAGAAGAAATACAACCAATCAACAAACATATGAAAAAATGTTCATCATCTCTAGCAATTAGAGAAATGCAAATCAAAACTAAGATTTCATCTCACTCCAGTCAAAATGGCAATTATTAAGAATACAAGCAAAAATAAGATTTGGCAAGGATGTGGGGAAATGATGATTATAAAAAGCCTAGATACCCATCAACAGACTAATGTAGGCCCTAAGCAATTTAGTGAGACCCTGTCTAAAAATAAAATATAAAAAGGGCTGGGGAAGTGGCTCAGTGGTTAATGCCCCTGGTTTCAATCCCTAGTGCCACAAAAAAAAAAAAAAACCCCACAGATGAATGGTTAAACACACACACTATTATTCGACTATAGGAAAGAATGAAATTCTGTAATTTGTAGGAAAATGAATGGAAATGTCAGACATCATATTAAGCAAAATAAACCAGGCACAGAAAAACAAAAAGACAATTATTACATGTTTTTTCTTTTTTGTAGAAACTAACAAAAAAGGGGTAGGGGAGTGGACCTAGAAGAAGAGGGTGTGGGAAGCCATCCACGACAAGCAGAATTGGATTTGGTTGAGCCTTGGGGCATGGAAGTCTGACTCCCAGGAATTGATAGTCATGAAAGACTGTTTCAGATAGGCTGGGGTAGATGACTCTGTGCAGAGTGGTTCACGACCTGAGAAGATGCTAATTCTGTTGGGATGACCCGCTAAAGCAAGTGGCTTGCCTAACTCCACCCCATCCTGTTCCTCAGAGAAGAAGCTCCTCCCTGTCCCCCTTTACCTGTGCGACTATAAATAAAGGGAAGGTGGGCTTCTCCATCTTACTAGAGCTAGATCTTGACGTGACTCAATCCTTCACACCCCCTTCCATTTAAAAAGATAATTGGCTCCTGTGTTTATTTTACTAAATAAGCTTCTTAGTGAGTAATCAACAGCCAGCACAGAGCTCCAACAGAAACCCTTTTCCTCACCCACGCTGGATGTGGCGGAACCCCCCACAAGAGGGATTACTACTTAGGAAAGGGAAGAGTGCCAGAGGGTGGGGGTAACAAGAATAGAAGAACTATGGATGGATGTGATTGATGTGCAATGTGTGCTTATATAGAAATATCATAGTGAATTCCACTAACTTGTACCAATAATTGTTCTAATAAAAATATTCCTAAAATTAAAAAGAATGTGATCCCAGCAATAGGTAAATTAACTTTATTATCACTCATTAGTCAAAATAATAATTAGAAGGGGAAGGGGCTTTGAACATGGAGTCAGGGTCTGGATTCAAAACCACTTTTTTTTCATGTTCTACCAGATTTGTGACCATGGAAGTAATTTAATCTCTATGAACCTTGGTTTTCACACCATAGTCTGGAGGAGCAGAACCTACTTCAGATGGTTGTTTGAGAACTAGGTGAAATGTATTGATGTATTTACATATGTAGTACAGTAATTAATTTGAATGGATAAACAAGAAAGCCCCATAAGTAGTGATATTCACTGAAACAAAGTGGGAAGAAGAATTCATGGGAAGTGGAAGATTATAAATATGTAGTGTGAAGTTATGATAAAATTTCCAAGTAGAAAACTTTGGGAAAGCTATCAGGCTGGTGAGATACCTTTTGTGCAAGGTTTTCTGAGAAAATGTTGACTTTATCTTAATTCACATTAAAATTCACACCAAAGGCAAGAGTTCCTCCTTCATCCTAATATCCAGCTTCAATAGGAGATCAGCAGAAACCTGCTCTTTGCTGCTTATTATTGAAATACAATTGCTGCATTTTTTTTTATTGAAAAGAGTCTGTCTTTTTCAATAATACACCCCTTTGGAGAAATAGAGGACAGGGCACTTGAGAGCACATTAGGCCAACAGTCCAGCCCTTCCACAAGTTCTTTTCTAATTAGAAATCCAGTCTTTTGACACCAGTTCCCACAAATCTAAGAATAACTTTAAGCCAATTTCAAAAATAAAATAAAGCTCCTTGCTTATGTATGTGTCTTGCCCTTTAATGTGTATGATCTCCTACATAATTTTATAAAAAATTACTATGTTTATTTTATAGATGAGTAAATTGAGTCTTAGAGAGCTTTGCTAACCCAAAATTTGGCACTTATAATTGGCACAGTAGGAATTTGAAGTCTAGTTGACTTGCTTCCCCATCCCCGTCAGTCCTAGAGGGGTACTTTGGCTTAAAAGATAGTCCCTGAGAGGAAGGTTCACAGATCAGTTCATAAAGTCAGTACCTATGAATTTAAAGACTAACAATTTTCTCCAAATAGATTTGTGAGTCTGATTCTAAAGACTCAGAAAAGCTTAAAACTATAGCATCTTTATTTTTAGGGACCCTTCTGTATGGTAAAGTTATAAGTTCAGATTATAGTTTCTAATATATTAACTTTCTAACATGAGTTTCCCTTTTTGTGGGTTGAGAAAAAAGTCAACCTCCAAAAAGTCTCTTCTCCCATAATCTCACATATTTGAGGTATTTTAAAGCACAGGTGAGCCTTAATGTTCCATGAAACTCTAAATTTTTGAGGCAAGAATTCATAATTCTCCCTCTTTCAAAAGTAGCTTACTCCTAAAATAAGATTAAACAAATCTGTCATCTTTACATCAATGTTGAAAATCAAGAAAAGTAGTCACAGTACTTTTCATCACACACTGACTCTCTTCTTTACTAGCAAAGAGGCAGGTAGCACAAACCTTCTGTGTGCCCCTTACCTGTCACCATGGCCTACTTCTACCTCCTGCACCAGTGCTGTGGCAACCAGCTCCCATCAGGCTTTGGTCATATTTTCACAGGTACAGTTCTCATGTCCCTGAAACGCTTACTTCTGGCTTCCTGCCTTGGGCTTCCCTGCCTGTGGTAGGATGTCAGAGAGTGCTGCCTTTCCACTAAGCATGCACAACTGAAAGTACAGGCTTTTAACACTGGTTAGCCCATGACAATGCTAGTTTCTTTCATCCCCTAAACCATAGCCTTGAACCCAGAGGGCCTGGTGGGATGGAGAAAGCAGTCCAACTCTTTTTAAGGTTCTTGTTCCTTTCCTATTCCAGTCTCACTCCTCTTGTCTTCCACACTTGTCCTTTTGGTTTCAAATAAACCTGGATCTTGGGTTTTGTTTGCCAGGGATCTCAGACGAATACAAAGAAGTATGGGGTAAGAATTTATAAAATAGAACCAAGAATAAATTCAAATCTCAACTCCACTATCGATAAATATCTGTCCTTGAACGAGTTACTTAATCTTGTGGTTCCTCAGTTTCCTCACCTATAAAATGCAAAGGACAGTAATAAGAAAGAGGACATACATAACCCTTGTCCTTAAGAAGGGGGAAGTATAGGTAGAAGAAGGTAAGATAGGCATCAAACAACACAGAAAATAATAAGGGCATGATTTGTACACAGGATCTTAAAAACAGCCGTTACTTATCAAGTGATGCTAAATGTTAGAAAGTTTAAATAGAGTATTTTATCATAATAACTGTGGAAGTGTATATTGTCTCCATTTTAGAAAGTTAAGAAAAATAAGCTTATCGAAATTAAGCACTTTGTTTAAGGTCAAGCAATGACCTTGAGTGAATGGCAGAACTATTCTCAGGTTTGTCTGACTTTCATTGCTCTTCTTTTTCCTCTGTGCCACATAAAGAGGAAAATGATGCTCTTTGATGTTGTTAGTAAAGGCTTTCAAAACAAGTAATATTTAAGCAGATATTTATAGGATTTCTAAAATTTAGATTTGAAGAGACTGGACTATTACATTGTAGGTAGAAGGGACAGAAGGAGCAAAAACCCACTGTGTGATATTCAGGGCATATGTGTGGGATTTCACATGAGAAGACAAATTTAGAAAGTGTGATTTGGACAGACTATAGGATCCAAAAGGTTATAGGTTAATTTTTTTTTATTCTTTTGGAAAAGTGAAAGCCAGATTGAGACAGATTCATGGAAGAGTCATTTAAATGGGTCTTTCACACAACTATGTGTCCCATTTTGAAACAACAGCATCTCCTTGACAATTAGATTCTGACTAGAATTTCAGGACAGCAAAGAAACAGGCTGCAAGGTAGCCACAATGCCTTCATTGGGCACTGGGAAATTTTCTGAATATCTTGAATAATTTCCTGAGTACTTTTTCACATCCCCCTTGATGATATACACAAACCTATTATTGGTAAAGTATAAGATTCTTATTTTAAATTGACATACAAGTTTACCTTCCCATGTATGTCCATATAAACTCTTCTAATGCTCAGGACTAATATGGCAGCCTTCAGAAAACAGATAAAATTTAATAGATGCAGTTCATGGTTTTCACAAATAGCCCCAATGATTGTTTGCATGAATAGCTCCAATCATTGTCCTCCCTGCATCTATTCCCATTGGAATATAACTTTACAACTTCTCTTACCAAGAGGCAGTCTCTTTCCCACTCTCTGGAATCTGGGCTTATCCTATGACTTGAGTTGACCAAGAAAATGCAGGCAAAGTAGCATTGTACAAGTTACAGATCTAGGTTTTAAAAGAATTTGTTTGCATGTTCTCTCTCTCTCTCTCTCTCTCTCTCTCTTTCTGTCTCTCTTTCTCTCTTTCAGACACACACGCACACACACACACACACACACACACACACATACAACTCTACCATGCCTAGGTTAATCCACAAGAGATTGAGCCACCTGGAGTAAGCTGAGTTATCCCAGATGTTCTGGCAAAGACCTCAGCTGTGAGAAAGCCCAAGACCAGCAAAGTCAACCAGCCTACATACAACTGACTGCAAGACTCATGAAGGTGCCCTGTGCAAATCAACTAAAATATCCAGCAAATTCACCAACTCATGACAGGAGCAAAACCCAAGCTCTACTGGGTGGGGGGAAGTTTCTAGCTGTAGGTCATACAGTATTGTTGCGGCAATAGAAAATTGATATAATGTAAATGCTGGAGGTGACCAACACTTCATCTAAAGAATCTAGATTGGGAAATTTCTTCCTTATATCACAGTCTATTAAGAGGAGTAGCCTTGAACAGTCTTAAATTAGAGTCAATATAGTTAGTAACGTAATGATCAGACCCTTGCTTTTCCTTGTCCTTAGACTGTCCATCTTTGTGGGATTAAAATATATCATGGCCCTGTTAAGCTTCTTCTTTAATCTTCATCCTCAATATTTTTGTCCCTAAATATCATTGTTTCCATAATCGGTGAGTTTAGGGCATAAATACTGAAATGTTAGAACATAAGAATCAATAAGTGTGATGGTGATTTGGGGTGTCAACTTGATTGGACTAAGGGTTGCCCAGATAGCTGGTAAAGCACAAATTATTCACAATGCTTCAATGGGCACTAAGCCCCTGTCTCTTCTGCTGAAAGATAAATCCAGGTGGTTTACTATTTGACTAGAATTATTGAACTACCCCATGTGTGTCTGTGAGGGTATGTCTTGAGATTGATTAGCATTTAAGTTGGTGGCTGAATGAAGATCCACACAGTGTGGGTGGGTACCATCCAATCAGCTGAGTGTTCTCATAAAACAAAAAGGTAGAAGAAAGAAGAATTCTTGCTCTATCTTCTGGAGATGGGCTACCCTTTTTCTTCTACCCTGGAACATCAGAACTCCAGATTCTCTGGCCTTGGATTCTGGGATTCGCACCAGTGGACCCCTCCACAGATGGCCAATCATAGCACTTCTGAATTTCTATATTCAAGTGAGATAATTCTTCTAACAGAACCTCCACATCTCTCTCTATATATATACTTTCAGTTCTTCCTCTCTGGACAACACTGACTAAAACACTGAGGAACTTGTCAGAAATTCATATTTATAGAACCACCTGCAGAGATTCTGATTTGGTGAATATAGGATCCTCTACTTTTAAAAAACATCTGGGTAACTGGGGGGCACATGGTCAGGCTTTGAGGGAAAATGGTTAGATTATAAAAAGAATTCTCCAGTTCCAAATATAACACAACTTTAATACAGGTACACAATATGGAGTGATAATGGAAGGCTGTGAAGAGGGAAAAAAGCAAACCAGCAAAAAGCACAGAAGACAAACAGACACATCAAAACACCCAAGTCATCATGAAATCATGAATGGTGGTAGGACACAAAGAAAAGAGATCTTTTTATCCTGACTTTTCAATGAAGGATCTTGCTACACTTTTATTGCTACCTCAAATGGACTTCAGGCCAAATTAATAGTTCTCAACCTTGCTGCATCTAGTATTACCTGAGGACTTTAAAAATACTAATACTGAGAACTTACCTCCGCCTTGAAATTCTATTGTACCTAGTCTGAGGTGTGTCCTGGACATATGGTTTTTAGAAGCTCTCCTGGTGAGTCTAATATACAGCACATTTTTTTAAACCACTGGGGGAAATATGCTATTAATCCCACCAAATAAATATTTTCCTAACAGTAGAAAGAATTGCAAACTAACCTGCAGGCAGAATGGAGAGAGGACACTTGGATTAGACAGATACAAAAATATTTTCAGCTCTTTCTAAGATCATGTCCTTAAAGTGGAGTCTCAGAAATGCTGGGAAGGTGAAATAGAAACGTATCCATTTCACATGCCCCTTAAATGAAAAAAATCAAGTGCCCTTGCTGGATAGTGAGCAGAATGCTTGTGCATGCTCAAGTCATTCTAGATTTCTAGTTA
The DNA here is from genome assembly GCA_020662805.1 of Glaucomys volans. Classification (NCBI taxonomy): domain Eukaryota; kingdom Metazoa; phylum Chordata; class Mammalia; order Rodentia; family Sciuridae; genus Glaucomys; species Glaucomys volans. Next base: position 524,898 of record JAJEJO010003912.1, read on the forward strand.
TCTACGTGCATTGTAGGCACTGACAAGTGTAGTATATGGGTTATATCAGTTATGTTGTTGTTGTTTAGTGTTGGTTGTTGTTATTCTCCCTTAACTTTGCAGTAAGAATGCTAGAATGCCTTCTCTGGTATTTCAGACATTTCTTGAATGCATGGATCCCAGGTGACATACAATATTCAATAAAAATAGGATCTAGGGGAATTCTTTAAAAACTAAATGGACTATGGAAGATTGCAATCTAAACAGTGATTATCAGACCTTCTGTCTGAGCATCAAAAGAAAGAAAACTTGTTAAAAGCAGAAATTCCTAGAAATCCCCAGATCTTGCTGAATCAGAATGGGAGGTAAAGGGCTCACACAGTTTCCCTTCTACTAGCTTCCCACACAAGTAATATGCACTCAGCACCACACTAGCCACCTATTGGGAACCCTATGTCTTTTGGGAATCACCTCTCAGACAAGATTATCCAAAGTTTCTTGGCTTTAAATCCACCTTCACTGCCTGCACCCCCTCTCTGTTTCATACACACCTGTGAAGGTGAAGAAGTTTTACAATGTTATTAAAGCAACAAATCAAATGGAAGCTAAAAGACTACATCAAAGATAGTAAACTAAAAGCAACATCAAAGATGCATTCCCCATGGTGAAAATAAACTCTATTACAAGACTCTGTTGGACACTGTTTCTGTAATGGAGATTCCTAAGATGGAATTTATCAACAAAAAGACAACAAACATTCTTAATGATCTTGATACACAATTCTGCATTGCTTTCCAGAAAGATTGTGGCAATTTGTACCCCTTCCAAGGTGCATAGGCTGCCCCTCTGTGTGGTCACAGCATTTGTGATCAACTGCATCTTCTTCCTGAATTCATTCAATGCTGGCCTTGATGAGATGAGGCAGGAATACTCTTTTACTAAACCAAGACTTAGCGCAGGTAAAGACCAAGGCAGCCAAGGGACTTCTGAGCAAGAAAAGGACTCTTACTACTTCACAGAAGCAAGGGGATTGAGTGGTGTGGCTGCCCCACCTGACCAGGGTATGGCAGCACTGAAGTCTCCCCTGCTTCCATCCAGGGTAAGGGGTGCCTTTCAGAGTCATCCCTTACAGAAGTAACCTCTGTAGCTGAGTTAATGTCCCAGATGGGTACAGGGCATGACTGCGAAGACAAGTGGTCAGAAAGAGGGTGTCAAGGTCAAGGGACAAGGGAAACCCTCATTCTGACTTCAGGCATCAGGCATAGCAGTGAAGGGCCCAAGTTAATCTTTATGACCTCTCTTTCAACATCTGGGTGCTGTTGTGGTGTCTCTAGCTACTCAGGGCTGTGCCCACCCAACATTCCCAAAAGAAACATGTCTCTTCTCATCTAAAAATGATAGATTTTAACCAATCCCTTCCATTATCTTCTATATAAAACAGGATTCTATAAATGGAACTCTATCTGCTCATGGCTGACTCTAAGCCCCCAAAGATTTAGAAGATGACATAAAGTGTTCCCATATTCTAAAGAGAAATGATGGCTCAAGCAGTGATTCCCAAATCTGATTTATGAACCTTACCTCAACCCCACTCCTGGCCACAATAAAGTTAAGACTAAAGAGGCAGGAAGAGAGGAGTTCTTTAGGAAGAGTTGTGTTTTGAGTCCTAGGTTCCTTCAAGGTTATCATTCTGAAGAATTTATACATATCTTATAGAGTTAAGAGAATACCATTGACTGATAATGGACTCTAATCTAAAAGAAAGAACACAGGCCAACCTATGGCTCCAGCTACCCATAGTGGCAGGCCCTGCTCAAGATAGCACAGCAGCAAGAATCACTGCCCCTTCAACATTTTTGGCATAGCAAGGATGTTTGAGCTCTCTATCAGTCAAGAGAGACTACTCTTCGCCTGGAAGGTAACCAAGCTGGAGTCATCTTGAAGGGACACCTTTCAAGAGGGCGCCAGCCAGAGATGTCCTGGCCACACACACGCCACACACACATGCACGCACGCACACATGCATGCACACACGCACAAAGGCCAGAGGCTAGGGGAATCCCAAGAGATTCACCAGAGATTATGTCTTCCAATTCAGTATGGTCTAGACTATACAGGGCTTTAATGTCCATGCAAATATGTTGGATTTTATTATAAAAGCAACTGAAGCTGTAGCAGAGTTTTAAATTGTGTGTGTGCCCAGGAGTGGGGTGAAGGGATGCCCTATAATGATAGTGACATGATTAGATTTGCATTTCAAGGACACTTCACTGGACCACAGAGAGGGAGATCAGAATGGAAGCAAGACATTATGTTGTAAGCCAATTAGGTGAAGGGGTGGGTAGTGCAGATTAGGATGGGGAACAAAAAGATATGGAGAAGTAGTTGGATTTGAGAGACATGTAAGAGGTAAAAAATCTGGGTCTGAGTAATTGGCTGGGGGAAGGATAAACACTGTAGAGGTATCAGGATGACTCCTAGGTTTTTGGCTTGCCCATTTTGCTGTCTGGTGAAACTACTTACTCAGAGAACCCACTGGAAAAACTCCAAGTTCTAGGGAGAAGATAATGAATGTTGCCTTAGTAGCTGGGAATTTGAGATGCCTTAAAGAAATACAAATATGTCAAGTAAACTAACTGAAGCTCTATACATGGGTGAAATGGCTTAAGAAAAACAGTGAGAGATGAAAGTAACCTAAGAGCCAGACTTGAGGGACTCTATTTAAAAGTCAGGAAGAAGAGGATGTCCCAGAACCAGTGAAAAGACTAGAAAGAAATTACCAAGTGATCCAGAAAAAAGACCACATGCCACACCTGCCTTCAGAGCTGTCTACAGCAGGAAATAAAATACATGCAGCCCCTGCCTGCATGGAGCTTACAGTCAATGAAAGGTGTGAAGTGGGTAGGCAGGAAGTAAGAAAATTACAAAATTATAACTATAAATGGGAGCAAAGGGAAAGACAAAGAATAAGAATAAATTGTGAGGCAGGAAAGGGCTCTCTGCAGATCAGCCAATCTGCACTGGGATGCTAATGAGGGACAGCTGCTCTAGGGTACATGTCTTGGGGCCCATGGTGATTTCTTAAACTCCTCATTGAAGACACAATACACAATAAACAGGAAAGTGTTTGTGAAAGGGGAATTCCCTGGGGAGGTGCCTGTTGTTTGCTTCCCTACTGCTTTCCAGGTGGTGCTGACTAAATATCTTTGACCAGTGAGTGTCTCCCAAAGCAGGGGGAGAATGCTGTAGAATCCACTCAGGAAAAAAGTTCAGTCCATGAGTGGGTTGGAGAGGAGTTATCACAGACCCAGTTGGAGGGTGTTTAGACTCTTCTCCAAGGCCTCCAAGAGCTGATCAACCTGGTGACTGGCCCTAAGGGAATGTTACCCTTGGTTAAAGCAAAGTGACCTAGAAATTGTTGGGTAACCTCAGCCCAGCCAAGTAGACTCCAAAGAAATACTAGTAGGGTTGCCATGGTGATTTTTTGTGCTGGGGCACCAGCCTGTCAGATGGCTACACTTCTGGGGCCTGAGCCTTGGGGATACAGCCAGAGAGTTTTCTACCCAGATTTTCTGAAACACACTTCAGCCTAAGATTTAGGATTTATTCTATGGTACTTAGTCCATGTCAGACTGCTTCATTAGGTTCCTTTATTTTATTTCTTAAAGAGTAACAGTATAGTATAATTCATATGCACTCCCATTTAATTATGCAAATGGAAGTACTGTTTTAAGGCTTAAGTATTATGTATTAAGCAGCCTTAGGTGTTATGAGAAGGCATAAAGTCAAGAAGGGCTCAGGCTCTGGAGTCAGACCCAAGTTCAAATTCCAGCTATGCCACCCTCTGACTCTGCCCCCTACAACTGAGCAAATTATTAAATTTTTTGCTTACCTTCTTCATCTTTATGGGAATAATGGAATCTAATGAATGATAATGACCCATTCTGTGGAATTCAAGGCCTTTCCCAATCTACCCTGAAATCGCCCTGTCAGATCTAAGTTTGAGCTTTCACTCTCCTCCACCTCCCCCCAACCCCAAGTCCATGTCCCTGGCTACAGCCATTTGCACTCCTTATAGCCATTGCCTCCCCTCTGCCTCTGAACTCCCACACAGTACCTGGATTCCCTCACACCACACTGTTGTCTACTCCTACTCATCTTTCAGGGTAAAAATCAAAGGTCACCTCCTCTTTGAAGCCTCCCTTGCCTCATCCAAGCAGCCAGTTGCACCTACTCTGTGCCTGCACACACTTCCTCTGCACCTCCTTAATGACAGTGGTAAACACTTGCAAATGCCAAATTCTGTGCTTAATACTTTAACTCACTAAATCATCACAAGAACCTTGTAACAAAGGTTTTAAAATTAACCCCATTTTAGGATGCAAAACAGAAGGCAAAGAGAAGTTGAATAACCTGTTCAATTCCACACAGCCCAGAAGTGGCAGAGCCCTGTGGCCAGGCCCTGTGACTTCAGAGGAGAGCTCCTAACCACTGCGCCACACTGCTTACTTCTGTGCACAGGATGCCGACATCTATCTCCCCCACCTGGTGGGGGAGTCAGGGATTATATTTTATTCATTTCTGTATCTCCAGCTTGCAGCACTGCCAGCACCTGGCACACAAGCACATACAGCCTCCTCTTCCTCCCAAACACTAAAACTAAATTATTAAGGGAAACCACTAATCCAGTAAAGGTCCCTCAAATTGTCTCTGCATGTTTCTGGTCATAATTTCCAATTGGGAAACATTGCTCTGTAGTACTGTCCAAGGGGCCTAGTGTAGTGTGTTTGAAGTTAAGGAATAATAAAGAACTTATAGTTTATTCAATTAAACTCTGTCTTCTCCTCTCCTCTTCTCTCCTCTTCTCTCTTCTCTCTCTTACACACACATACAATAGAGACATGCATTTGTTATGACACCTTTTTCCACTGAAAGGAAGAGACTTCATGAACAGAAGAGAAATAACAGAGTTCAGAAAGCAATGGGACTTTCAGAAAGTCCCTCCCTGGACCCACAGCTCATGGAAGCAGCTGTGGAATCTAGAGCTGGAGGAAGTCTTGAAGAAGGATCCTTTGAAGGCACAGCTGGCTACAAACCAGACCCAGAGCCAGCATCCCAGCCCCACCCAGCACATCTCAGCCAGAGTATAGCTAGGCAGGCCAAGGAATCAGGAGACAGGTATGATATTTTAAAAATCTTTGGAGTTAGCAAAACTGGTCAGTACTTGTCTCTTTCTCCCCATTTAGTGTATAATCTTTGAATTTACAGGATTCTGAATCTTTCCCTTCAACAGTGAATCAGGCATAAGTGCAAATGATCCCGAAGTCATCTGGGTTCCTTGGGTTTTTTTCTTCATTAGAAATAAAAGGTGGGACTTTGCCAAGATTAAAAGGCATTCTTTTCAAAACTCCACTTCTGGCTTAGTTCATCATGCACAAGAGGAGGTCTTTGAAGGTGCTATTTCTAATTTTCTAATAAAGCAAATTTACCCAGCAAGACAGAGGCCAAAAAAAGAACCATCTTCCAAATTCAGGCTCTAAAAAAAAAATAGATTATTTAAGGCAAAGCTTAATCTTGGGCTAACACCTCAGACTTGAAAAATGCTTGAAAGGAAGATCTAGTGTTGTGGTAAGGAAGTGTGGGGGTGGGGGAAGCACGGATCTATGATTTTGCTTCCAGTCTGCAGTTATTGAGTTCATGTGTTTGTACGTTCTTGGACCTGCTGGTTAAGTACACACTGAGCTTGTATTTTATAGCAACACTCACTATGGCATTTTAAGGTGCATGAGTAATTCGCCAAATCACTCAGAAGAGAAGGGACAAAAATAAGCAAAGATCTGCACAGAGGACTTGGCACAGAGTAGTATAACTCATACGCAATTCCATTTAACACATGGTAGGAGCCTCTCAATGTCATTTCTTGTCTTTTCTTAGGACTGTTGGAGAGAAAAACAATGTGACCACTAGACGTAGACAACAGAAAGGGAAATACCACTGTAGATCTGAGTAGCAATAAGACTGGCCTGGTGGGAAGATGGCCATGGTGAGCTGGGCCATGATTAGACAGATGGTGGGGGAATGATGGGAGGAGGGGAGGGCAAGGCACATATTGGAAAGTAGCAAGGGTAAAGGGCAGAAAGTCCAACCTGGGGCCTCTAATTCCAGACGTCTAATTCCAAGTTGTTTGGTCTAGCCCAGGTTTCAGCCTAGAACCCAGAGTGTGTGTGCATGAACATGTGTGTGTTTGCTTTCATTACATTAATTACTTATTTTTAAAGTCTAAATTTGGATTTCTGGCTGGAGAAACATTTGCTCTTCAATTTCCAATTTACATTCAGGCCTACTTCTCCTATTGGTCAGCCATTTCAGACATTTAAGTTACCTACCTGTAGGAATTTGACTATATGGCCCTAACCCAATGGGTGACAGGAAACTACTGGATAGTTTTAGGGTGATGGAAATGGTATTTCAAAGCAGTCACTGACATACAGGGCTACCAGATAAAATATAGGATACTTAGTGAAATTTGAATTTTGTCCAAAAAAAAAAAAAAATAACCTTTAACATAAATATGTCTCATAAAATAAAACTTGTTGTTTCCCTAAATTTGAATTTAACTGAGCATCCTGTTTTTGTTTGTTGCTAAATCTGGTGACCCTATTCATGTGACATAAGACAAGTGAATAGGAGAGATCAAATAAAGAGACCTGCAGTAGCTACAGAACAAGGGGGGTGCACTCCTCTAATGCGGGATGGCTAGGTTGCATGGGAGAGACATTCTGAAGGAAATTAATGGGTAGTACATGCAACTTGTTAGGAATGTGGGGCAAAAACAGAGAAGTAACTCCAGAGTTACAGAGGCACAATTCACAAATTAGGCAAGATACTTCCCCACAGTTTCCCCATGACCACCACTGGTGTTTTGTGAGGAATAAAGAGTTGATAAAAATGCCTTATGAAGGTTAGTGGTTGTAATAAATGCCCAACCCCATCCTTTTCCATACACACACTGTAAAGCCATGCCTCTTCCTTCTATCCTTTTTTTTTTTAAAGATGTAGATGGACACATACCTTTATTTTATTTTTTTTATTTTTATGTGGTGCTGAGGTTTGAACTCAGTTCCTCACACATGCTAGGCAAGCACTCTACCGCTGAGCTACAATTCCAGCCCTCCTTGCTATCCTTGACAATCATTTTGAACATATGCTACCTTTTTCCATTTCCCTATGGGCTCACAGGGCTTGACTTTGTACAATTCCATTGGCAATTGCAAGTACTCAGAGCTTCCTGTCCTTGGCAATCATATTGACCTTTCCACTGATTCTTTTAGTGAGCCTCTGGTAAAACTATCTATTAGGACAGAGTTGGGGATAGAGGCCCATAGTAAGCCAGAAGTTTTGACCTTCCAAGTAACCATCAGCCCAAGAATAAACACCCTCCAGGTCCAACTTAATGCACTAATACCTTAACTTTGTTTCCTCTGTGCTACACATCAAGCAGAAATCTGCTTTGCAGACAAGAGAGATGCTGAACTCTGAGAGACCCCTGCTACTTTCTAAGTCAGTGATTTGGGACATTCCGTAGCTTTTCTATCCACATATGAGGCATTTAGATACTTACTCTCTTTTTATGTTGACTGCCTTTTCCTTCTTTCATGTTGACTTAATGACCAGTGCTCACACTAAAATATCTAAACAGTTTCTTTCTGAGTTACAAATGATAGATGCATGAAATGCTCCTCTCTTTCCTGAATTTTTTCCAGTCACCTAAACCCTGCCTTTAGGGAGCTCTGTTTGCTCATCCTGGAGGTCCCCACATGATGCTTCATCTTCCTTGGCCTCTATTGCCACCTGCTGGATCATTTCAGGGAGGGTCCCAGGACCCTGAATGGTACAGGAAAAAGCAGGCAACTAGAGCATGAAGTTTCTGGGCTTCACCAGTTATCAGGAAATTTCATGAGACACAATCTTCTTACCTCTCTGGAGCCCAGGCTCCAGCATTTAATCAGTTGAGTGACTTTAAGCAAGTCACTTCTCTTAATACTATAGTGGATACAAAGACATGAAAAATGCAAGAACCTTTCCTAGGGGATATCACAATCCTACAGGTGTATCTGTCAAATCTATAGAAAATGGTCCTTTTGTTGTGGGAGAGGTACAAAATGCCATGTGAACTAAGCTGTAAACTGTAACTGTCTAGTGCAATCAGAGGAGGCTTCAGAGTAGACATGACATATGAATTGGATTTGGAAAAACACATAGTAGTTGACCAGGATTTGGGAAAAAGCACGAGAGTTGGCCAAGCACAGAAGAAAAGAAGGGGCATGCCAGAGGGAAGGAACAACAAGCCAAATGTTTTGACCTAGTTTGCTCCAGAAAGTTCCCAAGGACTAACTGAACTTTTGGATCCTGAAGTAGACTTAATAGGAAGGAAGTGTGAAAAAAAAATTGCCAACCTCAAGACAAAGAATGATGAGGCCCAGTCCTGGGAGGAGCCTAGTATGGGAATAAGGAAGAGAAGCTATGAGATTAAGAAGAGAACATTCAATTCAGGATGAGGAGCTATGCCTCGTGACTCAGGCTCTGCCACCCACTCACTGCAAAACCTTGGCTGAGTTAACCAACCTCCCTATTTCTTCATTTGCAAGTGATGATAATAATGCCCACCACCAAGGAGTGTCATCACAAGATAAGACAAGCAAAATTGTTAACATGATGCCTGACACAGATATGTTTGAGTAATCTAGTCACTGGTATACCATTAGATGTACACATACAGAGCCTACTGTCCTCATCTATAACATGAGAATAACAGTGTTTTCCATGCATGCATCAGAAACCATGGAGATATAATCAAGTACCATAAACCACAGAGTTCATATAAACTTGAGGTATAAAAAGGGGAGTAGAGAATGAGATAATGAAAGCAACGTTTTAGAAATATACTAAGTGCTATTTGTAAGGCATTTTCACTTTCATTACCTCATTTAACTTCTGACAACAACCTCATAAGGATGGGATCATGTTTATATTCATTTTTCATGTGACAAAGGTACAAGTTAGAGAAGTTGGGTCTGTTCATTTAATGGTCTTTGAGTAGGTACTGAGATGGAGCTGTGAATGAGAGAGGATCGTGTGAATTGTGGTCCAGCAGACCTCTGTCTCTGCTCACTCTGAATGATTGCTCCAGTCCCATAGTTTTCAGTCTTAGATTGTACCCTGTCAACCCTGCTTTTCTCTTCACTGCGCAGCCCTCTCCAGACATGTGTCTGCTTAGGCAGCTAGTGTGAACTTAATGGCACATAGTAGGTACTCCATAAATATAGATTAAAAGATGAAATGATTATACAAGCACTTAATTGCTATGAAAAGGATGTACTACCATAAGAGGAAACTACAGGGAGAATCATATGGAGAGAACCAGAATTCCAACTAATTCGTACAGCTGCAAACCCAGAACTTGTTCCACTAAGACAACTGCAAAAGTGTGCCAGGCTCAGAGGTACTAAACACACACACACACACACACACACACACACACACACACACTGTCTTTTCCTGGACCACTTTCTTTATGATGTAAACTCTTCAGTTCCTTGAGACTTAGCAGTTCTTAGGAGGAGGGACAAAAGAAAGAACATTACCTCCACAGAGCCAGTTCAGGTCACAACTGCTCTGCTAAACACAGAAAGTGCAGTACTTCCTCCCCTAAACCTTCCTGTAGGTGTAGGAGAAGCCCAACCTACTGGGTTTACTGGAGGATGTTCAATGTCTGAGACCGCAGAGGAAAAGAAGCCCTGTAAAGGAAAGGAAAGATCCTGGAGTCCCACTGCACCTGTTAGGTTCCAGGAAGGAGAGATGCCTGAGGCTGCTCAAGAAGTTGGAGTAAGGTTGCCCTCTGCAGGTGAACAGGAAGAGCACAGAGATCTGTGTGCCAAGGAGAGCTGCCTAAACTGTAACCCGATTGCATTTATTAACAGATGATGATTTGTCATAAAAAATAAATTGATAACATTGATCATAATGCATCACAAAAAACAGAGGGCATGCCTCTAAATAAGGAGGGCCCTATGGAGCCCAGACAGTTATCTGGTCACCTTGAGATAAAGCAACAGGCTGTTGGAGCACCTTTGATTTGTCTAACTCCTTTGCTCTGAATGCGCCGTCTTCTGGCAACTTCTGCTGTGCCCCCCTCATCTCCCACCTGCAAGCTTGCTTCCAGAGAGGCAATTTCACAGGATGAGGTCTCTGAGGTCTGCTGGTGCCTGGCACTGCCTGGACCCACCCAACCGCTGGCCTCGGTAGGTACCGGAGAAGGTGAACCAATCTAGCGGCCCTCCAAGTGGGAGTCTTCAGCAGGTCCCTGAGCGCACAGGATAATGCGAGACTGGATAGATAAAGACCTCTTTTTCTGGACGGATTTGAAGGCTTCCCTCTACTGTCAAAGCCCCCCCTCTGGAAGGGGAAGAATGAAAGACCCGGCCAGCGGGAAGGAGCCTTGGCTGCGCAGCCCGTCCTCCATTTGCTTTTTAGTCTCACCATCTCCACTGCCACAACAGTCACCCTAGATGCAGGGGGACCCCGAGGTAGCAGAAGAGAGGTGAGGGCCACTTCCATTTGACAGGCAATCCCCTGCCAGCCCAGGATCAGTCGGGGGGAGGCAGGCCCGATCCCGCGAATCCTAGTGAAAAACCTTGATTCTCCCCAATAGATATCACCCTCCTCCTCCCTGCAACCTCGAGCCTGAGCCCTGGAAAGAGACGCCCAGATACCCCTGGGACCCAAGAGGCAGTGGACAACCCCGAGAAAGAAAGAAGTCTACGATCCAGTAGCTAGTATCCAAGCTGAGAATCTCTCTTGCACAGCTCCCACCTCCACTCCTCGCTCCCGGGACCAGACAGTTGTTTGTCAAAGAGTTACCAGGTTTCTTTGTAGATGGACACGATATGTATTCATCCCCATCGCACCCTGTTGCAATTGCAGGATTGCTAGCTTAGCTTTTGGAACTGAGCATCCGCTCATTCCCGGTACTGGGCGTGGGGTTCAGTGAGAGACGAGGAAGAGAGCTTGCATTTGAGGTAGGCCTGCTCCGTGCCAGGCCTATTACGGTATCTATTTCACCCCCCTTTCATTTCTGACCTCTGCGTTCTAAGTATCTGCATCTGCATTTGGAACAAAGGACGCAAACTAAAGGAGGCCCGGTGGCGCAGTAGCTGAAGAGGAAGGGGCGGTGCTGCCACCTGGCCGCATTCCTGAGGACCTCCCAACTGGTACAACCACACCACAGGTGGAGCTGACTCCATACAGACCGGGAAAAAGGGCAGCTTTCTCCCCACCTAACCCGAGAGGAGGCTCAGGGAACAGTCCCTGGCATTTTCCTTCATTCTTGAATTTTGACAAAACTATTGTTTGGGATTGGTCATTGTGGGCCAAGATGAAGGGCTTCTCTCAGGCGGTCAACACCCACGCCCAGTCAGGACTGGCTCCGCCAACCCCCAGAAACAATGTTCCTTTGTCCTCAGCTCTGCTGGTCCTGCCCCTTCAGTGCTGGGACTCCTTCCCCTTAGAGGATTCCAAAGATAGCCACAAGCCTCACTCTTCTTTGAGGTCTCTCTTTCTGACCCCCTGAGGGAGACAGAAGGAACTTCTGCACTTTGAGTTTGTGCCAGCACTCAAATCCTCCCTGACAGCCCTGTCCAGAGGGCCCTCAGTTACATTATGTACCTTGTGCAAGGTCCTGGAATCAGTGATTGACAAAGGGAATCATAAACCCACTACTGCCTGAACTGGAGAAATGATAGATCTATACATAGATAGATAGATAGATAGATAGATAGATAGATAGATAAACAGACATGTTCCACCACCCACAGTTGATACCATTTAGACACTTGCTCCCCACCACCACCACCACCAAAAGTTGTGGCTGACATTTCTTGGCTCCAGTTCTTCCATGTGCCACAGTAAATGGCATCTTCCCACCAATCTGTCACCCACCAATGGGGTTGCTTGGTAGCACTTGGATTATATTGTGAGTGTTTGGGGGGCCAGATCTCATATACCCTCTTCCTCCTCCCTCAGTTTGGAAGGGAAGTGCTTGCAGAATGGTCCCTTCCCTTCAGGCTCTGGCTCACCTGCCTTCTGTCAATGCTCTGGCAAATCTGGAACTGAGAGGGTCCAGACCTTCCCATCTGTCCTGCAGAAACTTAGGAGTGCTATGAACAATGGTACCCACTTTGAGGTACCACATAGGCAAGAGTTGGTCCCAGTGCAAGGATAATTGCTTAGGGCACAGGCAGTAGATAATGGTTGTGAATCACTAGGGGAACACAGACCAACATGACTGAATTATTTCTTGAGGGAGTATCAGTGGGGTACTTGGACTCACAGCTTCATGTATTATAAAACTCTTCTCCCACTCCCTTTTCCTGCACTGCTCCTATTTGCTCTGCCTATGGACTGCTGCTACTTGGAAATGGCTAAACACAATTGGGAAGTTACTTTGAAGGAGACTTGCATGATATATGGGTGCCAACAATCGCATACACAAATACATACACACATAATTTAATAAATAAAATTTAAATTATGTACCAGGCAACTCAGCAATTGTGCAGAATTTGCAATTCCTGTTGGGCTCTGAATGTTCAGGTCAACCAAAAGCAAGGCCAGAGCTGTGTCTATGGGACTCAGTGACCTCAGTAGCCTTGAGACAGGAGGAGCAAGTCTGCAACCTGGTTTAAATCATTTGCTCTGATACTGTGTGATTTAGGACCAGGTACTCTCCCTCTCTGACCTTCAGATTTATCTTCCAGAAAAACAGAAATAAGTAATACTTTATGTCATCAGGACTGCTGTCAAAAATAAGTGAACTGTCATATCTGGAAGTCTGGGATGTACAGGAGGTGCTCAGTAAATGTTCATCTCAGTCCTGAAATTCTATTAGAAATGAAGGCAGGAATGACTTCTGTGATAAAGTCTGAAAACCTCTGGAAAGACTGCCTGTCAAAGGTCTTTGGGCACCTCATGCAGGATCTGGAAATAATTTAGAGAGGAGAATGGGAAGGTAGAATGAGGACTGAGTGTCCAGGGGCTCATTTCCCTCTGGGTTTTCCACATTCTGGGGCATGGCATTATAGCAATATTTTTAAAATTGTCCACTTTCCTGACCAATGTGCCCCCAACTCATCTGTTTTTAACCTGTTTTCTTCCCTTTTCTGTTTCTTCCCAGACCCATGAGATTTCCATAAATCTTTTTGAATCTGTTTCCTCATCTAAAAAACTTGCAATCACAGCAATTCATAGAGTTGTAATAAGGATTAAGTGAGCCAACACATATTCAGCAAATTAGTCCCATTTCTCTTAGCTTTTTTGTCTTTTTCTCTTCCTTCCCTATTTATTTCTAATTCTTCTGTACTTCCTCCTATTCTCCAGAAGTTGAAGGTAAGTTGGATCAGGCACAGACATGAAGAATGGGGTCTAGGAATGGTCTGTCTCCTTTCTTTTATTCCACCCACTTTGGACTCTACCTTTCAGTGACTGGTTGTTACTGTCTTAATAGCTAGCAGGCTCCCACCACCTACTTCTATGAGTGAGGAGCTCCTGAATTATTCACTTTTTGGAACTCCTCATTGGGTGCATGGTCACTATTTGGAATCGGAGAGTAAACAAATTCAATACTGTAAGTTGATTCAATTTGGTGCCCATGTCTGAACTCAACGCATTAAAAATGTACCAGCCCCTGCTGAGGACTCCTTGGGCCAGTTTCAAGGATGCAGTTGCAGCATTCATCTTAGTTATTTATTAGGACTGAGAGACCTGACTTCACCTTTTGAGGATTGTCTGGGAATTAGGGCTCTGACTATTTTAGTCTCCAGCAAGAAAGACTGTCCTTGGGTAAGGCTATGACCGGTTGCCTTTCACGTCAGGGTCCCTCCTTTCTCTGATGCGGTATCCCTTTATAATCAATCTCCAGTGAGAGCTTGATGCACTTGCTTGTTCCGCAAGCATTTGCAGTGGTGCCTGCTATGGGACAACTCTGAAGGGCTGCCCCAGCTTCAGAGCTTCCCAAAAGTCTGCTGAGTTTTTGTATGACTGCATCACAGCCCACCATCTTGCCCCACCCTGTGTCTTCTGGAAACTTCTACTAACTTCTACTAATGTTAATCTCATTTCTGAGAGATTACCAGGAATCCCAACCAGCAACATGGAACTAGGGGGAAAGTGCAGACCAGAATGAGACATAGTTGGTTCAAATCCAAGCTCTATTGCTTACTGACTGTGTGATTTGGTCCAAGTCACTTAATTCCTCTAAATTCCAACTTTCATCTGGAGTAAAAGATTTTTGTGAGGATTAAACAAGTTTACATATAGTATATAAGTACCTGGACCACTGAAGCAGTTCAATGAGTGCCGTTTCCTTCATTAGTAATATTTCTTAAACATGACTAGTGCTACTAGAATTTATTTTTCTACTTCACAATTTTTACTATAATTTATGGTTTTTTCTTTCTTTTCCTTTTTTAGTTTTCATTTTTATGGATTGCATTTTGATTCATTGTACACAAATGGGGTACAACTTTTCATTTCTTTGGTTGTACACAATGTAGATTCACACCATTCATGTAATCATACATGTACATGGGATAAACATGTCTGTCTCAGTCCACTATCTTTTCTTCTCCCACCCCCTCCTGCCTTATTTCCCTCTACACAATCCAAAGTTCCACCATTCTTCTCTTGCCTCCCCAACAACCCCACTCATTATGTATCATCATCCACTTATCAGAGAAAACATTCAGCCTTTGGTTTTTTTGGGCTTGGCTTATTTCACTTAGCATGATATTCTCCAACTCCATCCATTTACCAACAAATCCCTTAATTTTATTCTTCTTTATAGCTGAGTAATATTCTATTGTGTATATATACCACAGTTTTTTATCCATTCATCAATTGAAGGGCATCTAGGTTGGTTCCACAAACTAGCTATTGTGAATTGAGCAGCTATGAATGTCGATGTGGCTGCTTTACTGTAGTACGTTGATTTTAAGTCCTTTGGGTATAAACTGAGGAGTGGGATAGCTGGGTCAAATGATGGTCCATTCCAAGTTTTATGAGGAATCTCCATACAGCTTTCCAGGGTGGTTGCACCAATTTGCAACTCCGCCAGCAATGTATGAGTGTCCCTTTTTCCCCACATCCATGCCAACAGTTATTATTGCTTGTGTTCTTGATAATAGCCATTCTAATTGGGGTGAGAAGAAATCTTAAGGTGGTTTTAATTTGTATTTCTCTAATTACTAGAGATGATGAGCACTTTTTCATATATTTGTGGATCACCTATATATCTTCTGTGAAGTGTCTGCCCAATTCCTTAGCCTATTTATTGATTGGGTTCTTTGCACTTTTGGTGTAAAGTTTTTTATGTTCCTTATAAATTTTAGAGATCTGTCTGAAGTATGTGTGGAAAAGATTTTCTTCTACTCTGTAGGCTCTCTTTTCACATTATTGATTGTTTCTTTTGCTGAGAAAAAGCTTTTTAGTTTGAATCCATCCCATTTATTGATTCTTGCTTTTATTTCTTGCACTCTGGGGGTCATGTTAAGGAGGAATGGTCCTAAGCCAACATGATGAAGATTCGAGCCTACTTTTTCTTCTATTTGGTGAAGGGTCTCAGGTCTAATTCCTAAGTCCTTGATCCATTTTGAGTTGAGTTTTGTACAGGGTGAGAGATAGGAGTTTAATTTCATTTTACTACACATGGATTTCCAGTTTTGCCAGCACCATTTGTTGAACAGGCTGTCTTTTCTCCATTGTATGTTTTTGGCTCCTTTGTCTAGTGTGAGATACCTGTATTTATGTGGGTTTGTCTCTGTGTCCTCTATTCCGTACCATTGGTCTCTCTGTCTATTTGGTGCCAGTTCCATGCCATTGTTGTTACTCTTGCTCTGCAGTGCAGTTTAAGGTCTAGTATTGTGATACCTCCTGCTTCACTCTTTCTGCTCAGGATTGTTTTGGCTATTTGAGGCCTCTTATTCTTCCAGATGAAGTTCATGATTGCCTTACTCCAATTAGAATGGCCATTATCAAGAACACAAACAGTAATAGATGCTGGTGTGGATGTGGGGGAAAAGGCACACTTTTACATTGCTGGTGGAGTTGTAAATTGGTACAGCCACTCTGGAAAGCAGTGTGGAGATTCCTCAGAAAATTTGGAATGGACCCACCTTTTGATCCAGTTATCCCACTCCTTGATTTATACCCAAAGGACTTAAAATTAGCATACTACAGTAACACAGCCACATCAATATTTATAGCAGCCCAATTCACAATAGCTGGACTGTGAAACCAACCTAGATGCCCTTCAACAGATGAATGGATAAAGAAGTGTGGTGTATGTGTGTGTGTATATATATGTATGTATACACACACACACACACATATATATATGTGTGTATATATATATATATAATGGAATACTACTCAGCCATAAAGAATAATAGTTTTATGGCTTTTAAATTATGGCAGATAAATGGATGGAATTGGAGAATATCATGCTAAATGAAATAAGCCAAACCCAAAAAAGCAAAGGCTGAATGTTTTCCCCAACAAGTAGATGATGATATATAATCGGGTTGGGGGGCTGGAGGGTGAGAGAAGAATGGAGGAACTTTAGATTACAAAGAGGGAAGTGAGAGTGAGAAGGGGTGAGGGTATGAAAAATAGTGGAATGAGACAGACATCATTACCCTATGTCTATGTATGATTATGTGAGTGGTATGAGTCTACATCATGCACAACCACAGAAATGAAAGCTTGTACCCATTTGAGTACAATTAATCAAAATACAGTCTGTAAACATTTTAAAAAATTTAAAAAAGAAAATACTGCATCTTTGAAAAGGGTGACTCCTTTGCTATCAAAGTTTTAGAATACTGTCCTACATGAAGTATAATACTTACAAAATCATTGACATTAAGCAAATCAGTCATATCACATAGCTAAGTCATTTTGATATTTTCTCACCTGTAGAGATCTTGATAGCAACTACTTGTGGCAGATGGCAGTTTCCAGAAATGCCTTTAGAATATTTTCAAACCCAGTTGCTCTTCGGAAATGAACCTGCTATTTTTCCACCAATAGATGGAGTTCAATTCTTCCCTGCTTGCATGTGAGCTGGCCCCAATGACTTGCTTACCCATTGGTATGTGGCAGAAGAAATGTTCTGGTACTTCCAAAGCAAAGTAAGTGATCTTGTCTGGGTTTTTTAGGACATTACTTCTTGGAACCTAGCTACCATGCTCCAAGAAATCCAAGCACTCAGTGACACCATGTGTAAGTGCTAAGGCTAACAGTGCCAGTCAACAGCCAGCATCAATTGCCAGCCAAACAAGTGAGTCTTCTTGAACATCAAACCCCTTAGGGACTTCAGATGACTATAACCCCAGCCAACATCTGACTGCAATACTGCAAGACCCCAAATGAATGATCCAGATGAGCCCATGGGCTCAAACCAAGGCAGACTGTATCTAACTGTTTTGAGCCATTAAATTATGGGGTGGTTTGTTATGCAAACCAAAATGCCATCTCCTAGGTTTGTTGTGAAAATTAAATGAGATAATATGTACAAATTGGTAAATAAAGTACTCTGTAAATGATTACTACCCTTGTTGAAAAAAAGTAAACTATTTTTATAAGGAAATAAAATACAAGTATAAAATTCCTCAAACCAAGCATCTTCTATTCAATATTTTATAGGCATCTGACCCATGCCAGATCACTATATAATTATATAATCTCCATGTGGGAAGGAATTTTGGAGTTTCAGTTCAATCTTGCACCGAGTGATGACATTCCTTCTTGAATATTTGTTTAATCCAACAATTATTTACCATTATCTGTTGTGTGCCAGGAAGTAAGATAGCTGGCAATGCCGAGAAGTGGGATACAAAAATGACTAAGACACAGGCCAGTGCCAAGGCAAACCTACAGACAGAGTTATATGTGCAGCAAAAGAGGAATGCAGAGTGAGGGACACTTCCCCAGTGTGGAATGGAGTGAGTCATTTCACTGTGGGCCAGCTGTGGTTACTCAACTTACCTGTGGTCTGAAGTGTGCAGAGATATTTTCTGTGTATTAACTTGTATTTTAAGCAGCAGTTCTTGGACTGCTTGCTCCATATCCTGAAGTCACCTATTTATCCATCTCTGCTCAACTGACCCTTACCAAGGAAGGAAGGGGTTTGCCTGGCACTGAAACACCAACCAGTCCATGGTGTTCTCGGGGCCAGGCCTAGGTCTTGATAATTCATCTTTGAGGCCCTAGCGCCTAGAGCAACCCAAACAAACAAAACAAAACAAGAAGAAAAAGAAAGAAAACGACAACCAAAAAAAAGTACTCCATTATATATGGGTTTAGAAAAATACCAGAGATTCCTTTAATTCAACTTTATTTCAAACAACTACATCAGGGAAAATTAATACCAGAAGCTGCTCTCTCAAGTTTCCCAGCTGACTCTTACGTTTTTAATAGGCTGGGGTTTTAAAAGGCAGGTGAACCAGCTTTTTAAAAAACCCTGAAGAGTTCACTTTGAGTTCATTACAGCCAAGGAGTTAACAGCTGCTACAGTTTATAGGCTCTCACTGTTTCCCACACAGAGCCTTGTTTTATAGCTTCTTAAAATTATCTTTAAAAATGACTCACAGACCATGAGTTTCACACAAATTTAGGGGTTAGAATTTTTCAGTGATAATCCTAAATTCTGTGTTACATCTGAGAAAGTTCTCTTCTTCTTTTCAGAAACAAAGGATATTACCCCAGAGCAGAGGGAGGAGCCATCTGAATGGGCCCTTTATTCTCAGCCTAACTGACCACTAAGGAGCTCAGCCATCACTCACAAGGTGCTGGAGCAAAATCAATTCACACCAATAAACAGAAGTTTGTTTCATTGTTCTATAGTTTTCCTTTACAAGTCAGATCTCTTATTGTCCTTAATATTCTCATTTAAAGATTTCATCTCTTGCTTGTTCTGTTAATGTTTCTCCACGTGGCTATACTTCTGGTTTATATGAAACAGTACAGGGCTTTTTCATTAAGCAATTTATTGTCATTTTCTTTGTTACCATATATTCATATGATGAAGGAGAGAGAATTTATTCCTTCACCTCTAGGGATAAAGCAGTCCCCTGTAGAAAATCCACAAAGCTTTTCTATGGAAGAAAATATGGGAAATTAGAAAACAAACAAACAAAAAACTTGGTGGGGAAAGGGCAGAGATTTTCATTTAGAAGAGGGAGGAATGTTTCCAGGAACTGTAGAGGTTAAGTGGGGGCCTCTGAAGTTCCAGAACTCTCAGCTGGGGAGATGAGAGTTGGTATGCACTCTTGGGTAGGTGGGATGCTCTCTAAGAGGTTGCAGTGAATTCCAGAAGCTAAGGACCTATGTGGTCGAAGGCAAACTGCAGCGGTTGGTGGATGGACTTCTGGGCCTGGGTGTGAACACCAGCAGATGGAGGGTGAATCCCAGGAGCCAAGAGTAGACCTCAGAAGTTGATGGTAAATTCCTGGTGCCAGGAAGAGACCCAGAGAACTGCAGAAGCAACAGAATTGGCCAGGGGCCTGAAAGTACAAGACCACCTACAAAGATGGAGGTAAAAATTCAGGGCAGTGCTGGCTAAAGGGGAAAACTATTTATGAATAGAAGTAGAGCCCCTTCACACCAGGAAACCTGGCAGTACTTCCTCCCTCTTAAAGTGGAAGTGGGGAGAGACTGTTCCAGCCTGTCCAGGGACCTCATCAGCCTCTCTCTCCACACCTTGAAGGTGGTTGGTGGTCTTGTAGGACTCTGTGGCCATTAGCGGGTACTCTTAGCACCTGTTCAGGGGCTCAATCCTCTTTTCCTATGCATATTTAAAACAATGGTAGTACATGGTACCCATGGAAATCTCTAAATGGCCAACCTGGAAGAGGAAGAAGCTCTGCAGTCTGTCTCCATATTTCTCTGCTTGGTTATTTTATGGCCTAAAAGAGTTGATTTTCCTTTACTTTTCCATCTTTACCTTGACCTTGTTCAGTACTGGCTGGGCTACAGTCCTTTTGACTTATTTGAGCCAATTTAGTATTTTTTTTGGGGGGGGGTTACTAGAGATTGAACTCAGGGGCATGCAAACACTGGTCCACATCCCTAGCCCTACTTTGTATTTTATTTAGAGAGAGGGTTTCACTGAGTTGCTTAGTGCCTTGCTGTTGCTGAGGCTGGCTTTGAACTTGCAGTCCTCCTATCTCAACCTCCGGAGCTGCTGGGATTACAGGCATGAGCCACTGCACCTGGCAGGTATTGTTTTTATGAATTTGCATTTGTATGAACCCAAGTTATTTTTCATAAAACATAAAAACTTGTTGATGTCAATGATCTTTGCAGCCAACTTCCAGACACACTCTGCCCTGCTGGTTGCTCTCTAGGGAGGAGAACAATCCCCTCCCCCAGTGTGGTCTCACATCTACCCCTTTTAAATGCTGGAAGTACAAGTCCAGGGATTTTTTGGCTTCTCTGATAAATGTGGATGCTTGATTATTTTTAAATGTAAAAGAAAAACCTTAAACATAAAAAATTCTAGATGTCCTAAGATTACTAAAACATCAATGTTTCCTCTATATTGGAATAGCTGAGAAATTCAGGGTACTCCTAGGTGGAAATTCCAGCTCCAAAGTCCAGCATCCAAGGCCAACAAATTGCTGCTGGTTTGGGTGAGCCACAATTTTTAGCCAAGGTAGATGTGGCAGCTGAATGTCTAATCCTCTATGACCATACCAAAGTCAACACTCTTGCACTTTCTTCCTGTTTTGGTCAGCTCTTTCACTGCTGTGACTGAAAGGACCCAACCAGAACAACAGTAGAGGAGAAAAAGTTTATTTGAAGGCTCACAGTTTCTGAGGTCTTAGTCCGTAGAAAGCCAGCTCCATTCCTTGGGGCTTGAGGTGAGGCAGAACATCATGGTGGAAGAGTGTAGCAGAGGGAAGTGGCTCACATATCAGGAAGCAGAGAGATCTCCACTTGCCAGAAACAAATATATACCCCAAAGCCATGCTCGTCCAGCCACACCCTGCACTTCAGTTACCACTCAGTTAATCCCTATAAGGGGATTAATTTACTGAATGGGTTAAGATTCTCAGAACTCAATCATTTCTCCTCTGAACCCTCTTTCATTGTCTCCCATGTGAGCTTTTGGGCAATACCTTACATCCAAACCATAACACTTCCATTGCTTCTTGTTTGCAAGTCTGTAAAATGCTTTGGTTCAAATATACTGGATCTTTCCACTCCATCCTGGTGATAGTGCAGCCAGATATTGAGTCTGTTGGAAGGAGGTGCCAGGCCACTGCAGGGAGATCTTACCTTCATATTCCTGTTCTCCTTAGGTTTATTCTTCTTAACAAATTCAACCATGGGATCTCCCTTTCCCTCTTTAGTTCTCTGAGCATTCCATCCAGGTGTTCAACCATATAGCAGCCCAGTAGCTTCTGCATTTCTATACTCTGTTGTTCTGACTGGTTCTGGACCAGTCCCTTTCCCCACTGGGCAGACTTCACTTCTCTGCTTTTCTCTTTTGCACCAAATAATCATGTTCCAAGTTCCTTAATTGACTGGATTCATCTTAGAAATATGGTTTTGACATTTTTTCTTTTGTCTCACTTAAGTTTCCAAGGTTCTCTCTACCTGTTAAGTTAATACCAACCCAGTTTGGACCCCAAAAGGCACATGATCAGCCTGATTTCCAGGAACTTGACCCATTTAGAGAGGGATCAGATTGGAATCAAAAGAGTTGGTCCTCTGTTTTCAGAATGAGAGCTCCATGACCAACGTCTTTTCCTTGAAGAGATGGGTCTGAGTCAGAGACCTGCTCTCTGGTGGTAAGTAGAGTCTAAGGCATAATTCCTGGATGAAGAGCTTATCTGAAATTTCCTAAGGCTGGGGAAAGAAACTTTGAAATCATGCTGAAGGTAGTCTTACCTCCAGAATGGGATTTTACTTGCTTATTTTGTCATGGCAGAGACAGTCCAAATTATCTTTGCTTTCCTTTGGGAGTGACTGATGAGAGCATCGGGAGCTCTTCCAATGTTTTAAAGACTTGCTGGAAGCCCTTTCTAGTATCTCACCAGAAAAGAGATAGATGTTGGAAGCTAAACTGAAAAATCGTAAGGGGTCCTCCTGGATCACAAGGAGGTGTCTAAGGAGTCCTCCTGGTTTGAGGTGTGTCTAGAAAGTTAGCGAAGGTCCTTCTGGGGGCAAAGGACCTAGGAAGCTATCATCAGCTTTCTGACGGAGAGATACATCTGTAAAGAGTTGACGTGATCCCATACTTTGCACTACTTCTGAAGAGCCAGGAGCCCATTGAGATTGACATGAGTCTAGAGGATCATGATTCACCTTCCCCAGGAAATCTGGCTCTGAGTGTTTTGCTGAGTAATTCTGGGAAACCATGACAGCCTTCCTAGAGAGAAAGGGATCCACAGAGTCCTGGTGAGAATGCCTGTGGAAGGACAGACCTTCATTCTTGCTTCTATTGGCCTTGATCTACAAGGAGTCCTTGATCCTCAAGGAGCTTAGTAGTTGAGGCACTAAGATCAGCTCACATGGTGGTCCACAACCTTCATCCCCATGCCAACCTTCTGCTGCTTTTTGCAATATGTGTTACTGAGTCCAAAGTACTCATTAGCACTGGTGACAAGTGATACTTCAGATGTAGCATTGCTGAGGGCAGCAGAGTAGCCACCAGAGCAGCAGCATGTCAGGCTTCTGTGTTTTAATGGGCAGAGAGGAGAAACCACATCAAAAGTTCTACTCAGCTTCTCAGGTCCCAGGTCAAAGCTTTCAGTTCAGAGCAGCAGGTCCACTCAGAACCTCACAGTTTTGGGAAATCATTTATTTAGCCTCTAAGTGATCTCTATAATTTTTTCAAGCCATTCAATTAGAGGGATTAAGCTAGCCATGATCATAGTGCTTGCCTACATCCATCTAACCCTGACTAGGTGTTTGGACATTGTCCAAGTGGTTGATTATGCTACTTGTTCAAGATAGAGGATATTTGTGTGATGAAAGTCAGGGATAAAAGAGATTCCAGGTATAAGGTCTGCTTATCTTTTTCAGTAATTAAAAAAATCCAGATAGATCCTGAGAGTTTCATTTTCATTGATCAGTAATATTTTCATTATATGCAAACACTGTCTCCCTCAGTGGGGATGTTCATATTTTGCATTATTTAATGGTTGATCACTTCTATACTCTTTTCACAAGACTCAACCTGAGCCAACATGGAAAACTGTTATTCCTCTGCCTTGTGAAAAAAGCAATGCCATGTCCTTGCATAATGTTATCATTTGGAGGCAATTTCTACAATATCTAGTTTCTCTGTGAGTAATGCTGAGATGTAATCCTTTGTAAATGTACTGGAGAGAGATGTGTGTTGGTGATTAGATCACCTTCCTTGTCTTCTTTGTCCAAACCAACAGCTTGGATCTGGAGCAGTGTGCACCTCTCCTCCAAGGGCTGTGTGATGTGAGCATTCAAAATAGTGTCAGAAATCTGCAGCTGGATTTTACATCCTGCATGGGCAGCCTGCCAGTGGAGTTAGGAAGGAGGCAATGATCTCTAATAACTGCTGGTGTGACATCAGCTATTTAGGAAGCACTTTCTATGTGGCCAGTCATGAACTAAGCACTTTTCATATATCCTCTCACTTCCTATCACACAATGAAGTAACTAGTAATAAATGCATAATTCTCTAGGGTTGCATTGTTCTGGGAATGTGCAAGTAAGCAAGCTAGCAGGCAGGGACACTAAACAAATTGATCAACTGGAGAGACTTGATCATAGGTTCCTCAAGAATGACTGCCTCATCCAACTCAATTTTCTCTCTGCAGACCTAGATAAGGGAATGCTCAGCTGACAGGTTCTGGGCAGTTGGTAAAACCACCTCAAGGCTGAAGGAAACAAGAGGAGCTTCGGGAAGCAGTTCAGGCTGTCACCTGAGCCAAAGTTCTGGTCCTTCTCAAAGGAAGATTAGATTTCTACCAGGAGCAGTCTCAGCAAGACTCTGTACTGGGGACTATTTTGCTGGCAACCACTAAGGCTATGAAACTCCCTGAGACTACCTGGGCAAGTCCTCTCTCAGAGGGTGTCTGAATGCAGTATTTTCAGGATCTATACAGTATTTGTGATTGGCATTACTCAATCTTCATCTTCCTGGATGCAATTCTTCACAGTCTTCTGAATTTGAGTTGTTACTCCAATGGGGGCTGGAATACTCAGAGAAGCCAGAAGTTGAACACCTGTCTGCAATGAAAAGTGTTTTATACCACATCATACCTCAATGCCCTCTTTTGTAAACTCAGTAACATAGATGTTCACCTCAGTACAATGTCTAGAACGTAAGTGCTTAATACATTGTAGCCATTGTAGTTATTATCATTATCATTCTGATTATTACCTCAGTTATGTAACTAGCAAGTCCAGTTTTCTAGAAGCTGTGCAATGATGAGATTCCTCAGGCCCACACACACCCATGAGGCTCATCCAGTTTCCTACCAACCTAGTCTATGCCTTTCTGTTTCCTTTCTACTAAACATTGGGATAATCTAGGTACATAATAATAATGCCTTTCTATTTATAAGTCATAATCACATCCATTTTTTGATTTGATCCCCACAAAAATCTCACTGAGGTAAGTGGAGATAATCTTGTTATCTCAATTTTATAGTTGAGGAAATGAAAACAAAGAGAGGTTGACTTTCCCAAAGTAATAAAAAGCAGGGTGAAACTTGGAACAGAATCGTTCTATGTCCCTGGGCTGAGTAGAAAGAGCATTTGGCAAAAGGACCTATTGGAGTTCCTGATTGTCATATTCCCAGGTCAGTGGCATTGATCAGGTTTGCTGCCATTACAGGAAGGATTGGAACTGGGTGTATTTCTCATCTAACTCCAAGGATTGTGGATGGACAGTGTGCTGCCCTAGTTCTGAAACCTGAACATCTGATGTCAGCTTCTCATCATGCCCAAGGTTGTACTAATGTTGCATTAATGGAGTAAGTCACACTGTTTCTACATATATGAACACTTCAATTAATGTCTTTAGATAAATATCATCAATATACACCAAAGGCAGTTTTGAAAGGGGAGCAAAGTCTTAAAAAGGCATCAGGCCAACTGGAGTAAATCTTTAGGTGTCCGGGGTGGAGGTTGCTTCTCTTCTCTGAAAGGTCAAAAAGTAGCCCTGGCTTTCAGGCAGCCAGACCTGGCTGCTGGCCATGAGGCTGATGGATTTGAACATTTTACACACTTTTTCATGAACAAAAGCTGCTATGGGGCCATTTCTTTCTGCTCTAATCCACAAAATGGAAGGACTTTCCCAGGTCACATAACCCAGGGCAACTGTAATGATCTAAAAAATCATAGAACTAACCCAGTCTGTCCAACAGAATCATTTGTGATGTTTTTAATACATACTGATGCCAGGGCCCCATCCAGACCAATTAAATCAGAATATGTGGGGCTGAGAGATCCAGGCATCAGTATTTTCTTTACATCTGTGTTGAGATACACTTGTTATACACCAAACTCCACATATTTAACAATCAATTTGATGACTGATAACATAAGTATACATCCTACTCCAAAACTGTACTCAAGGTAATGAGTAAGATTTAAGGTTTTAAAAATTTTTTTCTAGGCTAGAAATAGTTTCTCTTTTTTTTCAATAGGTTATTTTTAAAAACAAAGATAATGAACATATACAGTAGTTTCCTTATGCCCTTTCTAATCCTTTCCTACATCCTACGTCCCCATCACCAGGAAAGCATTGATCTGATTCTGAACTATAAACTAATTTACATTTTCTAGAATTTTAGTATGCTTTTCTTTTGTCTTACTTCTTTAATTTGACATAATTACTTTAAGATTTACCCATGTGGTTGTATATATCAATTCCTTTTTATTGCTAAGTAGTATTCCACTGTGTGGATGCACCATAGTTTGTCCCCTCTAGTTGGGCATTTGAGTTATTTCCATTTTGGGGCCATCACAAATAAAACTGCTCTGAAGATGCATGTGCAAGTGTTGGTATGGATGCATGCTTTCTTTTCTTTTGAGTAAAAACCTAAGAGCAAAGTGCCTGAATCAGATGGTGGGCCTAAGTTTAACATTTTAACAAACTGCCAAACAGTTTTTCAAAGAGGTTGTGCCATTTTACATTTTCACCAACAGTAAATGAGAGAGCCAGATCCTTGCCACTCTTGTGTGTGAGAGAATACTTTATCTCATGGTGATTTGAATTTTGCAAATCCCTAATGACTAATGATACTGGACATCTTTTCAGGTGTTTTTTGTTTGTTCGTTTTGCTATGTGTATATCTTCTTTGGCAAAGTTTCTGTTCAAATAACTGGAGATGGAGTCTAAGTATTAATTTAAAAATAAATCTCCCTGGTGATTCTAATATGTAGCCAGGATTAAATATCACTTAGAAAATTTGTGTGCAAACCTCTCATTTCAATCATGGAAACTGAGATATTGGAATTATGTGTAGAGCAAGGGAAATTCCAAGACAATAAAATTACCACTAAAATAATTGTGGCCATTAGGGAGTGAGTTATTCATAGCAGATTTAAGTATATCTTATCCATAAGTCAGGCAAAATATCTAGCTCTGTGGTAGGACTTACTGATATAATAACAGGTATTTGTTCCAGCTTGATTGTTCATTGCCTCATTTTATCATAAGCATTTTTTCTACAATAAATTTTGAAGGATTTACACTATTTCAACCAAATTTGTGATAGCATTGTAACTACAGTGAAATGCCAAGAAAAATTGCTTCAGGGATTCCATGTATAGGGCTGACTACACAATCCTGGAGGGCTCTATTCGCACAGAAGAGAGCATGAAACCTGTGCACAACCTGTAAATCTTGTGCAGTGGGACACAACAGCCTCGATCTCTAAGATATGGGTTCTGAGTCTCACCTAGGATGTCATCCTCGGACAGTCAGTTGAGTCTCTGAATCTTTGTTTAAAATATAAAGTGGGGATAATTTGTACTCCCAGAACAGATGTGACAGGAATGAGATCATGTTGGGAATCAGCAAATCCAAATAGCTATAGGAGTAAATTAAATAAGCAAAGTAAGGGGGTCAGGTCAGAGAGGGACATTATGGGGACTACGACAAACTGCAGAGTGCTTACTCTGTCCA
The DNA here is from genome assembly GCA_020662805.1 of Glaucomys volans. NCBI lineage: Eukaryota > Metazoa > Chordata > Mammalia > Rodentia > Sciuridae > Glaucomys > Glaucomys volans. The sequence continues at coordinate 552,115 of JAJEJO010003912.1, forward strand.
CTCAGCTCCAGTGCATTATGGCCTTGTAGAAATGCTGGTCCAGAATTGCCAGAACTTGTGTGTGTTTTTAAGATAATCCAGAAACTAAACTTAGCTATGGTTCAAATGTAGTCCACTAAAAAATGCAAAGGACTTTATATATCTTAAGGCAACTTACAAATTTAAAGGGCACTATTATATATCTTAAATAAAGTCATAAGTGAATCTATGAGGGACTATTACAGATGTCTATCTTGCATCCCATCTGTCTTTCTTATGACAACTGCTACCTCTATCAGGTGCCTCCATAACCGTGTCTGGGTCAATCATCTTATTTCACCTTCTTGACCACTGCTGTATGAGGCTATCTAAGGGAGAATGAAGATGACACAGGGGTAGAGTCAGAGGAGAGGGTTCTGTGATCATTTGAGTCCCTGATATCAACTGGGCCTTTCCAAGCATTTATTAAATGATTCAGCAAATAGGGACTAGATTAGATGGAGATGCATTTCTTTTGTATGCATCCAAAGGAACCTTAATGCATTCTACCATCTGGAAATATAATGGCAGCAGAATTTTTATGATATTTGATTTCCAGGAAGAGGTTACAGAGCTAAGAGAGGAGTTCTGCTTTGGGAGATAGAAATGTGGTACTGATACTTCAGAAAAAGATAACTGGGGCTATACAAACCTCTATTGATTTGGACACCATGACACAGTATTTTCCAGATTCAAAAGCTCAGATGTGGGCTCTGATGAACTTCAGAGAAATGAGTCTGCACTAGAACACATGAGAGATTGAGGGCAATGCTATAATGATATTAATTTAAATTGGAAATTATAACTGATATATAGACTGGAACACTCCCATTAGCATCTGAAGTACATTATGTTATGCTGTGTGGGAAGGTGAAACACAATCAAAATACACATTGTTCAATTTTCCTGTAATAAAGCATTGTCAAGATGGTTTGAAATCTGTGTGTTTAATGTACTCTCTCCACAGAGGCAAATCAACAAAGAAAGCCAGGTCATGATTAGAAGATTGGTTGAAATAGATTGAAAAAGAAGTGCTACATAAATAGTGATTTAATGGCATTGCGCTAAAATAACTTGATGCATTCCTTTTATAGGATAGTTGCTAAAGCCTTCAGATTTGAAAATCTTCAAAGCAAATTTTCCAGACTTCCCCTCTTCTGGATGTTACTCATGGTGTGGCCAGGGTCTCAGTGATTTTCCTTGCTCTGCCATACTTTAACTTTTTAACTCCTTTCTAATGGAAACTTTCTATATATCTATATCTAGATATCTTTATTTCTGCAATTGGATTATGAAATCGTGGTTAGGGAAACCAGCTCCCAGCAATTCCCACCAGCTCGGGAACAAAGATTGCTCATAGATCTTCCCAACTCTGCTTTCAGTGTTGCCACACTGGGAACTTGGAATCAGCCATGGTGGGAGTAATTGCACTGCAGAGATTGGCAAACATTACAAATGGAGGCTTTTCCCATCTCTCTGAAAGCAGGTTGTTCAGCATTTACCAGTGCACTGTGTGGCCTTGTTGTTTCTTTCAGGTGTGTCCATTAGAGGATGATCTTATATTGGACATTTAAAGAACACTTTCTAAGGTAATAGAAAGCCTCACACTTTGTTCCCAGCCCTCCTAGTAAAAGGCTTACCTTAGTAAGGAAGGCTCCATGTGCAATCATGGGATGCTGGTCTAAGAGAGACAACTCCTGCCTCTCAGTGCAGTGTTCCCACCACACCTCCTACCTCTCAAAGCAATTGCTTGTGTGAAGGAGTTGTACCCAGCTAGTGGGAAGGATTTCATAATAAATCATTTACTCTAAGTTGCTAGTATTGACACAATATGTTAACTCTCCTCAGTCTATTTGTTTTCATAGCCTTCAGGAAGAGCGCCAAGTGGTGAGATTTCTGGTAATACTGCAGGCTGCTGGGGGAGTTATTGGGGAGGAATGCATATTACCAGAATTTCTGAAATGCCCTCAGGTTAAATGCTCAGGTTACCCTAATTAATTCTGTAAATCAGGAGAGAAGAAATACTCATAATAATAATGAGGATAATAATGATGGTGATCATGTTTCCAAAAGTTAATCAGTCATTGTCTTTCCCAATAATGTACCAGGAGATTTCTCTGACTTTTGGTAAGTCTCACATAGGAGATAAGTGGATAAAGCTCAATCAGAATCTCTGTGGCCCAGTGATATAAAAATGTTTATTGAAAAATTCATTACCCACAATTTTCCAAGGCCCTTGATCTTCTCATCTCGTTTTGTAAATATACCAATAGTGATCTCTGGAAAAGGAGCAGTAATTCACAGGAGCAAAATCAGGTCTCCTGTTTCCCAAGAGCACCCTCCTCAATCCACCAGTCTGTCAATTACTCACTTTGGGGACTTTTTTTATTTTATTGCTGGATACAGTGAATAGGATATGCCTAAATAAGCCTAATCAGCAGCTACCTTAGGGAACTACACACATTACAACCTCCAGAAACATACTCCTAGGAGCTACTGTATGGTGTTCTCAGGGGCAGGCCTGGGCTGGCCTGCAGTTTATGGGTTGCCAGGGAGTCTGGTGGCTTCTGCCAGTTCTGAGAGTCACCTGTGACTTTGCATTCTCTGGCACTTATTTCTTGTGCAGCTTTTATTATTACATGACTCATACGGTGTTTTTCATTTCAATTAAATGAAAGGAACTTGGGTGACTCATGCAGAGCAGCAAATGGGCATAAAGTGTGTGGAGTAGTTTACTGCAGAGGGAAATTTTGGGGTTTTAAGAAAAGAAGACTTAAGGATAGATAAGAGGCAGAATTCTAAGAACCTTAAATTCAGAGCCTTCCCAAGGCATTAATGTTCAACATTTATTGTTAAATCCGATTTTTGGCTAAGCCATTTATGCTTTGGGTACAAATATTTTTCATCAGTATCTGCTCACCTTTTAAAAAAATGAACTTTGCACCAATTTTTTAAGAAATAGGACCATCCCTGGAAACTCCTCTAATATTGAACCTTTATATTTGTGTGATATTTTATCATCTTTAGTGCAGATTATCTTATTTGATCTTTATAAAACCCTAAGAGGTTGATATTTTTATTAGCCCCATTTTATAGATAAGTTTATAGAAAGGGTACAAAGGTTTCGAGACTCCAAAGGTGTCTTAAGAGAACTAAAACTTGAGCCCAGGTCTACAGAATCCAAAGTAAGGGCTCAAAAACAAACAGACAAGCCAGGTGCGGTGGCGCACGCCTATAATCCCAGCAGGGGGCTGAGGCAGGAGGATCGCGAGTTCAATGCCAGCCTCAGCAACTTAGCGAGGCCCTAAGCAACTCAGTGAGACCCTGTCTCTAAATAAAATACAAAATAGGGCTGGGGATGTGGCTCAGTGGTGGAGTGCCGCTGGGTTCAAATCCTCAGCACCAAAAAAAAAAAAAAAAAAAAAAAAAAAAAAAAAAAAAAAAAAAAAAAAGAAAGAAAGAAAGAAAGAAAGAAAAGAAAAAAGAGCAAACAGACAAAACAAAAGCCAAACTCTTTACCATAGCTCTTGATAGAGGGACCTTAGTGCAGAACACATGTCAAACTTGATTTTGAGCTCAAATTTTCATACCAAAGATGACAGATGTTGGGACATGGCCTCTCCTATAATACTGACTCTTCGGGGTGGTCTAAATAGTAATGTTCCAAATTGGAAGTGGTATTGACCAACAGAGGACTCGGTAGAACTTTTCTTTGTATTCATAAAGTTTTTTAAAAATCCATTTTTTTTTTATTGCACATTGGTCCATTTTAGCAAGTGGGCAAGAGAACCAAATTCTAGACTCCTACTGTCAGAGTCTGAATGGTCACAGGTATACATGCCAATACTCCATTCTATGAAATGTTTGGGAAAAGTCAGGTGAATCCCCATAGGTAAAAGTATTTGTGCAAACTCTATGTGGATAAGACTGTCATCTTCAGATGAAAAGGAAGTCAATACACTTTTTTAGATGAGCAAGGAGGTCCAAAATATGTTTGAATTTAAGAAGGGCTCACAGATACATGAGAACTACATGAGATACACGAGAGCTGATTCATGACATCAGGTAGCTCCCCCATTCCCATCAAATTATTGTATTAATTCTCAAAGCCCTTCTCACTAAACATGACTTTCATTTTCCTATACATTTAAAACCATATAAGTTTAACTTTAGGTGGTTGCATAGATAAAGTCTTATTACATTTGCAATTTTCTACCCTTGCTCAGAGCTTTCTGAGTGTTTAAAATGCTTATGAGGTAAGACCACTCATAACTTGGGCTGCCTGAGTATCTGTCCCTAAGGAAGGGGCGCTGGATGGAAAAAAATGATCTTTTTAGAGAGGAGTAACTACATCAAGATAAAATAGGCAAGACTAGCCCTGAAGGGTCAAGGCTTGGAAACCCCAGTGCATGGTTCTTCTTTACGAAACAAAATAATTTCTCGTTAAGAATGACATGTCATTATGAAATTTGCGAAGATCCCAGGTAGTTTTGTATCAAACCCAGGCCTGCAATGTCTCCATTGTTAGCATGTTCTGTGGATACTGTGTGTGGAAAGTGACAACCCAATGATGGCACTGAGGAAGAGAAAGGGCCTTTTGGAGACTGTACCTGGAGAGTGCATATTGGTGTGGGGAAAGCAGGTGATCATGTTAGTACAGGTCTAGGAGTCCAAATTGCGAGGTCCAGAAATCCTATGTTATCAATTCCTCAGAATCAATTAACCTTTGGGGATATAATTCATAATGCCTTAACTCAAGAGACTGAAGAATAATGACTGTTTACAGTGAGAGCTACCATCCTGTTTAGCAGATAAAATATACATGTTGTCTGTGTAGTTTACTCCCTTGTAAATAATAGGGTTCTGGGGAAGCTAGAACTTACAAAAGTGTGGACTCAGTGAGGCAGGGGTCTGGAGGGAAAATCCTCTGCACTCCAGAGACCAGGCAGACTCGTGTCTCCTCCTCTGAACAGTGCTGGAAACATATTAAGCTCCTGTTTTCTTCCCAGACTCCAGGAAGAGTTCAACCCTTACCTGATCCTTCAGTCACCCACACTCTGATGAGGCCCTGGCTTCCTTCATTTTCATTCATGACCTTGACTCCCAGACTGTGCTTTGACCCTGGCCCTTCCAGCTTTGATCTAGAATATCCTGGCCTTTATGGCAACTTCCAACCAATTTCACCAAGATATGTGGATGTTACTGTCAACAGCTATAAAAACTAACATGTGCTGATTAATTCCATGGGTCAGGTAGAATAAGAATACATTTGTTAATTCATTTAATGTTCACAACAACCCTTCTGGATAAATTATTCATAATTAGTTCCATTTTATAGAGGAAACCAAGGTAAGTAACTTTTCCCAAGACTGCACAGTTAGTGAATTGAGAAGCCAGGATTCTAGCCTATGTCATTTTGACTCCAGAGCTTGTGCTCTTAACCATTAGGCAACACTGGCCTCCAGGAGTGACCTTCTGGGAAGTCCTCATCCTAAGAGCAGCTCACTGTGTACTCCCATCAGCTGAACCAAGATCAAGGACAAGTGGGCATGAGTGCTTTCTTTGTTGAAATTGAAGCTTAAAAACTGGTTTGGAGTGTAAGCTGTTAGAGATCAAACCATGATATGAGGAAAATACCTATAGTAAGCGCCAATGAGAAGTCTGAGAACTCATTTATGAAGGGCAAGCAGGCCATGCTATTGCTTACAATGTACTGTTGGGAAAAACACACATTATGTGGTGAACTTAGGCAAAATGCTGAACACCACAAGGCTCACACATAAGACGTGTCCACACACACTGGGAAGGCAGCCAAGAATTACTGCCACCTCTACCCAGAGCGGTCACCCTACTAAAAGCCACAAAGACAACCAGACCTCCCTTCAGACTGCTTGTGATTTCTTACACTGTAGAAGATTTTAAATGGATTAAGCAATAAATTAGAGTGTTTCTATAATCTTCTATGTGATTCAGTTTCAATGAAGCACTAAGCCTTTGGTTCTTATTTGTGAAAGACACAAGTAACATTGAAAAGCAGCTCCAAGCCTTGCTTCACTGATTAAAACTTCTATTTCTCATGTATGACTCAACATTTTAAAAAAATGAACAAAGCTAGATGTGACTGGAAATCACTTGAGTTAATGTGGATCAAAAAAATATTTTTTAAAAATCACAGATAATCCCCAAACCTCATTTCAAACCATTTGGATTCTCTTCTTTCAGAACTGCTAGTGAGTTTCCAGTAGTTACTTTATTGAGTATCTGAAAGGTGCACAGCACTGTACATAGCTTAAAAATGCCAGGTTACTTCCATCATACTCTCTGTAAAGGCCTCCTTAATTTTCATGGTTTTGTAGTTTTTCCTCCTGTGCTCCAGGGAGCATGCTGCTAATAGGTTCAAGTAGCACTTACCATGATGTTTTACAAATATGGTTTATACCATGCATTCTTCCCACCATATTTGAACTTCTTAATGATGGAATCCACAAATTATTCATCTATAATCTTGATGACCAAATACATGTTTGCTGGATAAATGAATGATTGAAGAATAAAGAGTGCTTCATTTCTGTTTCTTCTCCCCAACTCCCTAGTCTGCATTTTGGTGAAAGCGCTGATGCTGAGAAGCCAACATTCAAAAGGCACAATGGAAAAAAGGAGTGTCCAAAGGTGGGACTAATCCACAGAGCAAAAAATAAGTAAAAATCAGCTTCATAAATGATGAAGACTGGTGGACTTCCCCGAGGGCCTAAGAACAGATCAGAGCCACAGCAGACTCTTCAAGCCAGAGGTTCAGTAACCCAAACTCCTACCTCAAAGTTCCCAACATTGGGAACAAGCCAGCAGTCTAGTGACCTGGTAGAGCTTTAAGCCCAACACAGTCAGTTACGCTCAATTAGAGGCACAGTTAACACTATTGGTCCAGAGTGAAGGGCCTCAGCCACCTAATCTCATAAATATTTTTTATTATTCCTTCTCAGATTTCAAAAAATACTATGAAAGAATAAATAATAGACACCAAACAACTGAATGTGAAAAAAAAAAAAAGAGAGACATTTCCAAATGGTTCTCAAGAAGCAGTTTAGATGCCCTATTCCTCGCATGATGCTAAGAGACTCAAGCTGCCATAATGTTTTTCAGTTTCCAGATTTGGGCCTTCTGGTATGCAAATATGTACTATGAGGGAAAACAGGTTATGTGAGATGCAGTAAGCACAATGTCACATATGGCTGCCAATCATTTTCATTGCACATGCTAAATTCAATTGATTATTCAGGGCCTGAGACCATTTGGTGGATGAGAAAATCCTGCTTATGGTTTAGGGAGACAACTGAGTAACAGTGTATACTTCCATATCTGACATCCCAGGTATAATGGTGCAACACTGGCTCCTGCTCTGCTCCCAACTAGTCATAAAACTGAGGACAAACCAGTTGCCTCCCTGCTTCAGGCTCTTCATGAAATGAGGGGTTCTGTCTCTCTGGACATTGCTAATATTCCCTTTCTTTCATACAGCAGGATTCTTGACCCATTAGTACCAAGGCAAACCCTAACTCTTCCATTTACCCAAATAAAAGTGAAGGCAAATACTGCTTAGGACTCTTAGATAAGCTGAGTGTCATCTGTCCCTAACATGGATCAGTCTTGTGCTCATCCTCCTAGCCTTGCATCAAAAATTGATCAGCTTGGCAGCCTACTAGCCCCTGCTCCACTCTGGGTGTAAATTCAACTATTTTTTACAAAGCTACACTTTGTAACTCTTGCTACACTCTTTCTCATCCAGCTGCCCGTGCAAATGCTTGACACATTGTTTCCCTCTGTTACCTTTCCAGACTCTAAATTTTTGCATCTAACCTTCTGATGATTCATGGGCTATGCCAAGGTCAGCATTTCACACGTGGCCCTTTTCTAATGACAGAAACTCTTTAGAACACTCAGAAAAATCCAGATGGCTCTATACCAGCTGTGGAAGGCAGAGCAAAATCTGATTCTTCTTGTTATCATTTTTAGTGCAAGATTTAAAATAACAAGTGCTTGATAAAAAAATTGGGAATGGATTTCAAATTAAACTTGCATTTCATGCCTCAAACATGCTATAAAACTGATTTCCTAAGAGAGAAAGATTCTTACGTATTTATATACATACAATTTTCCCCAGGATGGCCAGAATATTCTTTTATTTTGTACTTGAATATGGTCATACCAGAACAATTATTTAAGGAGAGAAGTCAGACAGTTTTACTGTATTGGGTACTTATTTGATGCCTCAAAAAGATCTAGTATGTTGCAGAATTATCTTAACATGTAGAGCTTTGAGCTCAACCTTGTCAGCCAGTAATTTAATATACATCAAGTTAATTCAAGCTTGGCTGAGGATATCCACTTAAGAGCAATGCTATTGCCCTTGTGTTCCCTTCTTTAACATTAGAAGCTGTATTTAACACCATTTAAGGCTGGATCCAAAATTCGTTAGGCCACATTTGGCATAAAATGCTTATCGTTACCTAAAAGAAAATGCAGCAAACTTCAACTTTGGAGGAAAACAAAAATCTAATAGGTTCTTGAAAACCATGGAAAGCCAAGACATCACAGGTTTTATATCCCTAAAAAAGCTATTTCAATGGAGAAGCATCCTCTGCACTCTCCCAAGGTCAGCAGAGTTGGGGAGAAAAACAAGCAAAAGGCTCAGAAATTGGCTGCGGATATTTATATCTGTTCTGCCTTAAATCTTAAAGGGTAAAGAGAAGAACAAGGTTCCTTTCTTCATTTCTCAGAAAGCTTTTGGTTGAAAGTTATCCTAATTCTTCCTTTCCCTGTAATTTTTATTTATCACAAATACACATCAGAATGTTTTAGGTGTTTCACTCTGTATCAGTGAATCACTGAAATTACCAGTGGCTTGGAAGTTTGCACATATATCTAGAGGTACACAGCAAATTCCTACACCTAACCTCACCCTGAGCATTTCTCTTGGGTCATCTAAATTGCATCATATTTCTTTGCAAAACCAGGCAAACACTCTCACCAAGGGCCAAAATATAATGACAATTAATGATAGAAACCCATTGTAAAGACACAATATTCCAGCTTTCTCTATTTAAAAAAATCAAATTTACTGTGACTAGATACTATTTGTTTTTTGAATTCTACAACTCCCCAGAATTGTCAAAAGTAACCTTGTTGCCAATCCGCTTGAAGACACTAAAAACAACCTGAAATAGGCCACCCATAGTGCCAAATGCAGTCTCAAATAGCAGGGAGATAGTGCCACCAATTCCCATGGCAATGTCCTTGCACACAACTGGAAGTGCACCCACAGTGTACACAGGGAAAGTAGCCACATCCACAAGGACTCGGACAGGGATGCTCAGAACACGGCAAATGGCCTTCAGCAGACAACAAAGGATCCGAAGAATGGCTCTGATGACCTTGACCAGGACCTTCAGCACCTTCCAGGGTATGCTCACCAACTCTTCTCCAATGGCCAAGAAGTATGAGATGGTGGCTGAGCCCAGGCTGTAAAGGCAGCTTTCTATGCCATTAATCACCTGCTTGGTAACATACCACAGGAAATAGATAAAGTTCTTCAGGATTTCTACCACAAGGTAATAAATTAATTTGAAAAACATGATGAATGGGGTAGCAATGAAACCTACGAGTTTTCCCAAAAAGCTACTACTTCCCTCAGGTGTCTCTGGAGGCAGCAGGGCAGACCCCTTGCTCCTGGTACTAGAGAGGGGACTAGAACTTTCTTTAGATTGCACCATTCGCTCCTCATCCTGGACTTGATTAACCATTTCCAGGATCTTTTTCATTTTCTCTGTGTCTTGCTCAGTCTCACCACAGTTGTTCTGGAAAAGCTGAGGGTTAAATGGAAGCAGTTTCTCGAGGTCTTTCACCATCACATCTTCTATGATGTCATTGTCCCGCATATGCTTGACAAAGCCCATGGCCCAGCCTCCTCCAGGGGCAGCACAACAGGCTGCCAGCCAGACAAACTCAGGGATGGTCACTCTGCCTTTAACTTTGCGGTCTGAGGGCACTGCACCTGAGATAATATACAGGTCTTCCCCGCTGCCACAGTGCGGGACTAAGGCCTGGTCCATCAGGCTGTTGAGATTCATGTACCATCGTTCCTGGAAGGACTGGGTCATGGGAGCTGAATTTGTGAGAGTGAATGTGGCCATCTGGAGATCACTGCTAAGGGTGAAGGGGAACAGCTGTCCTCTTTGATAATCAGAATCAAGGTAATCTGTATTCAAGGCTTGCTTGCTTCCCAGATTGTTCACGGAGGTGACGACCTCAGCCTCATTCATCACCTCCTTGAGGCTGCTGTGGGGGTCATCAATCTGCAAGAAAAGAACAAATGCTGAGATGCATCCCTGTCCAGAGCAGAGGGGTCACAGTTAGATCATTCTGCCAAGACTCTAGGGAAGTCCCTATTGCTCTAACATTTCTAAAGCTGGGTATAGAAAGACTTGGTTCTTGGACACACATACATTGCATTCTAATATTTCACAATCCTGGAATTTGAAAGCATCCTTCGAATAGGCTCTTTCCTATTTTACTCCTTGAGTGTCTCCCCACCCTGATCTGCAGCAACACTCCCCCACTCACACACATAAACACACAAAGCTGTGGCATTCTTGGCTTTTGTTTTGTTTTGTTTTGTTTTGTTTGAGGTTTTTTTGTCCTAGGTATGGAACCCAGGGTCTTATGCATGTTAAGCACATGTTCTACCACTGAGTTGCAACCCAGCCCATGGCATTCTTTTGGAATCTCCTCAACTTTTAGGAATTTCATAATTCTTTTTTGGAGTATTTTCCCATGAGATTCAAAATAATTGTAAAAAAGAAAAGGGAAGAATAGATCTCAATAGGCACATAAAAATCAGACTGCAAATCAAGAATTATCCACTAATGCTGACTGCAGTTGAATGCACAGGTTCTTAACGAATACTTACACATTTCAGGGTTTATAAAAACAATTGCTCTAATCATTTAAGCCAAATTTAAGCCAAATGGGGGGAAAACATATAGTTTGTTGTCAGTTATTAGATATCAGACAAAGCTCAAATTCAAATTAGACTAACTGCTCTTTGAACTTAATGTCCCTGCGACAGTTGCAATCATTAACATTTCATTTTGTCTTGGTAAATCTACAAGTGTGTTATATGCCAATTACATATTTTTTTT
>JAJEJO010003912.1:563727-596586 GCA_020662805.1 Glaucomys volans
TTTTTTTTCTGGAATCTACTTTTTATAAAATCAAATTTATTTTTAAAAAATTCAACAGTATAATGTATATTGTCACTTTACAAAGAGCACAAAAGAACTCAGGATTAACCAAGGACTATGCTTTTATTTCCCAAACTAGACTGTAAATTACTTGACACCAGGGGCCATGTATATTCTCCATAGTATCCAGCTCAAGGCCTGACACGCATTAGAATCTCAAAGTGTTCTTATTCATCTTCAGGCCCTGAGCTGGTCATCACTACAGTATTTACAATAGCATATGACAGAATGAATCCACATTTCCAAAAACAAGAAAAGTTAAATAAATACTGTTATATCCATCAAAGAAATATCTCATTAAAAAGCATTTGTAGTTACAATAAGTTTGCAGTGGTGGGGAAATACATGCAATGATGTCAAAAGAAAAAGGCAAGATATAAAATTCAAAGTTCATAATTTTTTTGAAAGCCAAAAATATGCAAGAATCTTTGGAAGCATACACAAAAAGTCAACAGTGGTTGTTTGATTCTTGGGGATGCAAATGATGTTTTTTTCTTCAATGTTCTGGTTTCCCTCTCTACCTGCCCTACCTACATCAAACCATAAATTATTTATAATAGGTGTAATTTTAAAAGGAAATCAACAAACAATAAAACTAATTAAAATAAATAAATTCTTGCTAATTGACTCACTAGTACTGGTGTCACTTGCTAGAACCATCATGCAAACCCCCAGTGTAGTCAAGGACAAAGGGATTGTGTTGTAGCTCCCATGTGGGGGCAGCCCAACTCCACATTTCTCCACCTCCACAGTGGCAGGTGCAGGCCCTCCCTCTCATACATGCTCATGTTGGGGTAGAGAGGGCAATGGACAAGTGATTTGTCTTGAAACAAGCCTAATGGAGTAACCCACATGTTGAGCTACTTACTCCATTTTTTTCCCTAGTATGAGATGGAGCAATGATCCTAGATACTCTCCCACCACCTCCCCTGAAGGATAGAGATAAGAAACTCATTTATTTTGCAAAGCTCCTGTCCCTGTCCCTGTCCCCTTATTGCTGAAAGATATACCCCAAGGAAATATTAGCTTCATTCCTAAATCATGAGATCAAGATATGACAGAGCCAAGAGCCATGGGGTCTTGGGTATAAGATGGTAACTAGGGTGTTTTGTCTGTATTTAATCTGGTGCAGTGTCCTCAGCCCTTCTAGGACAAGTTGGGAGATGGTTTCTGAATTAGTACCCTGTGGTAGAGCAGAGGCAGCACTGCCAAAGAGTCTTCATTACAAGGGCCACCCAGGGGTGAAATGGTGCCTTCAAAGGATAGATGGCAGGTCTGAGACCTGAGCAGAGACAAGGGATTCTTGGATGAGGAAGGGAAAGAGTGAGAGAGGCAAGGGGAGAAAAGGGAGAGATAAAAGAGGGAAGAAGAATGAGAGAAAGAGGGAAGGGAGGAAGGCAAGCAGGTAGGAAGGCATGCAGTATCCTGTTCTTAGGCAGAAACCAGGACACTGGGTTGACTCCCAAACTGCATGACGTGGTCACTGAGTTGCTATAGTCAGAGGAGGCTGAGCCGAGTACTTCTACATCCTTTCAGTCCACTTGGTTTCATGGGGCTCCAGATTTCTTCTTCAACCATGCACCCAGCAACCAGGTTATGACTCATGCCCAAAGGTGGCTAAAAGGTCAGGGCCCAACTCCACACTGGGTCCCATTTGCTCCTCTGAACAGCCCTTCCAGGCAAAGTGCTAACAAAACTATATGCACCAGACACATTGGCGGTAGAGAGCACATCTTCCCTCCCCTTCCCTCTGATTTCTTCAGAACCCTATTTCCATGATCACTATATTGTTATTAACCCTAGATTTGATGCTATAGTTTGATGACCATATAATGTCTGAACTAGAGAAAGAATGCCTGGGTATTCTACCTACATACTAGTGGCGGGGGGAGGGATGTTGGAGACTAATATTCTTTGAATTATAAATTAAATATTTTAAATGTAATATACTGAAGGCATTTTGAACTTCCTTTTTAGATGGGGAAACTAAGACACAAAAACATCAAGTGACTTTTTCAGTTATCCAATAATGAGCAGCAGGACTAGGATTTGAACTGAGGTCTTGCCTTAAGCATGTGTTCTTTATTACTAAACCATACGATTTCCCATCTTCTTAATGGACATAGCTCTACAGTTTCCTCTATCAGAAGGTAGGGAAAAATGACTGCACTGTCTACAACTCCATTTTCTCTCTAGAAATAGTCACGTTCCTGTCAGCACCTCACTTGGCTATTGCCTGTTCCTTCTTCACACCAGCAAAGGTGGCACAGAAGAGCAAACATCCTGGCACAGCAGACCTTCTGAAGAAAAATCATAAAACCAGCCCCATCACAATCTTCTCCACTCCCACTCCAGAGGGTGAATTAAACAGGAAAGGGACTGTATATAACCAAGGTGACCTAGGTAAATTGTATAGCTTAATGGAATCTGGTCGGTGTTCCTGAAGACCTTCTATTTTCAAGGAACAAAGACTCCTTCAAGTTTCCTCCTGTAATGATAGGTTCATTGGAAGGATAAAAGGCACGGAAACCCAAGAAAAGTTTAAATAACAGGCTCCACAAAGACCCAGGAATTGTGGTGTACCTTGGTACTGCTGGAACTAGAAATGGATTCCAAGCAGTGCTGGGAATTTTGGCAGAAAGTGTGTGGTTGAGACTAATTAGAAACTACTGACTGCCTTTGAGAGACAGTTACACTTGACCTGTCAGCCATCCTCTTTCCCTCCCACCTGAATTTTCCATCTATTTCTTCCTGACAGCTCTTCTCTCCTCCAGGGCTGCTTCTTACTCAGGACTGCCGTTCCTTCATAACCCGAGCTTGCATGTGGACCATTGTGGACTCTCTAGTCACTTGCCATATCATTAACCTTTCATTTTAGCCTCTTCTGTTACTTAATTTTCTACTTAAATGCTAAAGAGACAGAGTCTGATTTCCTCAGCTCATCTTTTCATACCAGGCCATGTCAAACAAGCTGCACTTGAGTCCAATGCCTGCCTCTCTCCCATCAGCCATGGATTGGGTGTTGGAGAAAGAAGTCTGGTGGTCTGCATATGGCTGCCCCTCCATTAGGGATCACAGAAGTGTCAGCACTGTAGGCTTGGCTTGTCTGCTCATGGCCCTAGTGCAATACACTAAAGTGGGTAAATTAATGCGGATGTCACTAGCCAAAATTAAAACACAAAATAAAAACTAGAGAAATTTCCCAAGTTTATCTAATCTAATATTAAATCTCTGACAAAAATGTTTTATAAGAAGATATGCTGATCTTCCGTAAGCCCTCTATTCTCTTTGGAGAACATTCTTAGATGTACAACAAAGCCTCTCTTTCTGTCTTTTCTGTATCATGTTCTCTTTTTTATATTTTTTTATCTCATTATCTCTTTATAATGTATTCTAGGTGAGTTCCTTAGATCTAGTTTCCAATTCACTGACTCTCTTTTAGCTATGTCTAGTCTTTCTGACCTGTTTATATAGATTTTTTTTCCCCATTTCAATGACATTTTTCTTTTCTAGCATTTCTATTTCAAATTTCCCCTCCCAGCCCCCATTCCCATTCCTTTTTACATTTCAATGGTTTGGACATGATAATTTTAAGATCCCTTACAATATTTTCTATTTTATTTGGTTTTTCAGTTTATTTTGTTGCTTCTAACGGACTGACTTCAAGGTGGTGGGTATGTACAAGTGCTCTGCAGTTTTTGGTGCTGAGCTTGGCTTCACAAGAGGCCCAGGGTGTTCTGTTGGTGGTGGGTAGGTGGAACCATAGGATTACTTATTGCAGTGGACTCTGCCAGGCATCTACAGAGTTTAATGTTTCTGGACTAGCCTCTTTGTTATCTTCTCGGTTCAGGATTTCCATATGGAGAAGGTGTGCATATTTGGACCTACACAAAGGGAAGGTGCTGGCTGTAGGCTTAGGTCTAGAGGGCACCATGTATACACTCACAACACAGAGCAGGTAGGTAGCTGCTCTCTGTAACAACCTTCAAGTGGAGTTTTCCTGCCTGGTTCACCAGTATGGTAGCACCTTCCCAGCTCCCAGTTCTACCCATGAGCCCAGCTCCAGTTCCATGTCATGAACATGGTATGTGGCTTTGACTCCTGTCCCCAGGCATATAGGAGACCTAGTCCCTAATGTCCTTGTGGTTTCCCACACATAACTTTGGCTATCTTATCTATTTCTTGTATTTCTGGCATAAGTAGGAATTGCTTAAGTAGGAATTCGATTTTTTTAATTATATATTTTATCCAGCATTTCCATGTTTTTGCAGTGGGAGAAGAAGACTTTCATATGTGTTAGGCCAGATGTTTTATCCATTGTCCCAGGCTGAAGTGTCTCCTAATGTATACCTTTAAATTCACCATAGATTTATTATCCCAAAATTTATCTACTTTGCTTAAATCTCTCTCTCTCTTTTTTTTTTTTTTCTGTTTGTAGACCACATCCAGGATAAGTGTTTGGAATAAGTAGAACAGCACTTCTCAGCACCTTTACTGATCATGCCAAGAATGTTACAGGCTGAAGCCCCTCACCAAGGGTAGGGTTCAGGGACTCCCAGAAGTTCTTAAGCCACAGCAGCCAGTCTGTAAACAATTTGATTCTGTTTTCCTGCTAATTCTTCTGCATTATCTATTACTCATAACTCTTTCATCTGTTCATGATATATTTCTGTTTTCTTGAAATTTATTTCAATTTATTTTATATTTTGTAACTTGGAATCATCCCCCAAAATTGGACATTGCATTAGGAAGCCACTTTTTCATATCACTTATAAAATGATATTAAATCCCAGGACCTTTTAATACCCTTACTAACTAATCTTCATTGAGAGAAATGCCTGTTAATGCTAAACTGCTCCCTGGTTTAAGAGAAGTCTTTTAACCTATGACAAAACTTCCTTTTGATTCCAAGATGACTAATATTCTAATGTAGTGGGAAATGAGAGTGGGGCAACCGAAATCTGAAAGCAACACTATTAGTGGTGCCATGGCCCAGGGGATAATTCCCAAATTCTGAGTCCCAAGCACAACAGGGCTTTTACTTTTATACATAAGCAAGTTTGGGGTATATCAAGACAAGGGAGTTGGTGCAATTCTATTGGAGGTGCATTCTACATTCCTTATATGGGTACATGCTTGTCAACAAACCTAGGGACTCTTAGCTCATGCAGCTAGGGACTTTAACTGCACTAAGCCTAAAGGGGTTCTGTCTCTGCTACATTGTTTCCTGATTCTGTCACTGCAGTTGTCTGTATAGGTACCTGTGGCTGCTGCCAGCCTCTATGGTTAAATATCAGTAAGCAGAGTTGCTGTGTGTCAGTGCAAAACCACAGCCTGTCAGCTCTTCAACTGCTAAACTTTCCATTCTGTCTTATCATGCTAATACCTTTGTTAAAGAATCATCTGAAAAAAATCTAAATAAAATCAGTATGCCAGCTCCCCATTAACAGGCTCACTTCCTTCTACAAAGCAACCGAGTACATGTTGATAAGCTGTTGTTTCCTGAGGGATGCCTGTGTGTGTGCATGTGACTAAAATACCTGCCTAATGTATGGAGTCTGTATTTTTAATGGTAATGATACTTGACCAAAACAGTCAAGTATATTCTTTGCTACTGTCACTGAAAGGACAGACATATCTTTTCTATGTTCTCTACAGACATAGTTTAATGATCCGGTTATTGCAATTACAGTAAATTACTGACAACACTGCTCCATAAAGACAAAAATATACCTATGATGTAAGAAGTAATTCAGATTACAATTTCTAGATTGCACCTACCCTTTTGCAGTCTTACTCTTTGGTTTCCCAGTGGAATCTCTGGGTAGGAGAACATACAAAGCTCTCTCTGTCTAATCCACCTCCCGGGTGACCCAGTCCCCTGGGTTGCTGATGTAATTTGATAAAGTTGCTGTATTTAATGGAATTTTTTTTTCTAATCTCAACATGTTAAGTAGGTTTTAAAAGAATGAGCTGTCCCCATTCCACCAGCCTCATTCTCCATAAATAATCTTATAATAAATTCCTTTTCAAATTTAGTACCAAGAAAAACATTGCTTCTGTCAACAAGCTAGTCTGTTTTCTTATACCAAACAGTAAAAACTATTTAAACCCATGGAGTTTCTTCCTTGTTTCAGAATTAAATGAAGGGAAATGTTTAATATGGGGGGTAATATACATGTAATATTTAACAAAATGGGATAGAAAATTGAAAAGGAGTACTGGAGAGGAAATACTCATCTATTGAACAATATTTATTAAGCCTTTATCACATGGGCCTAGCACTATAGAAAAAAGCATTGAAATTGGTAATAAGAACAGGCAACATTAATGAGTTCTACCTGCCAAACACTATTCTAAGAGCTTTATACGTATTGAATCAGTAAGTGGTTGCGCTAACAATCCCCTGATCTAAACCCATAACTATTTGAAAAATAGTTTCAAGTAGTCAAAAATTTGAAAACTATATGCTATAATGTCACCTTTTAATTGGTGAGGAAACTAAGGGCATCAAGATTAAGTAATTTGCCCAAGATCACAGAGTTAGTATGTGGTGGGATCAGGATGTGAACTTAATAGTGCATCCAATAGCTAATGTCCTAATCCCTTTTTTATATTTCAACAAGGTTTTCACATCAAGAGGATCACATTTATTTATGGAAAGAAGATACAGAGTAGGCAGAGGAGCACAAGAAGGTTCCACAGAGGGCTAGGATGACTTGGGAGAGGAGACAGGAGAGAAACTTTCAATGTGCTACTAAGGCTGGCTTTCAAGAACACACACACACGTTCAATAGGGGGGTTGAAAGTCAAGAGAAAAGAGCTATCAGAGAGTGGGGAACTGAGTGTGCTCCTGTGGGTTTGTTCCTTGTATTTTTACATACTGAAGCCTCCTCAAGGGTTGGGAATCATCCCTTATACTTTTTGTCTGCCTAACGAAGCTCTGCATGTTAGGTTCTTGGCAGATGATGATCAAAAAGGCAACAATGGAACAAGAGGAGCAGAATAAGGAAAATGATATGGAGAGTACATGGAAATGGGCCTACCTAGCTGAGGGGACTCTCCTCTGTGACCACAGGGAGGACTGAAGGGCAGATGAGGGGCTGGTATTAGCAACATCCCAGGTATGTGGTGACAGCATCTGCCATGGCAGCCAGGGGCCTTGAGGATAGGGAGAATAGGGAAGATTTTTAGCCTCCTGAGGTCACTGTGCCAGGAAATTTGCAAAAGAGGAAAGAAAGGCTGCTGAGAAGAAAGGAGGCCCTGGGGAAGTCAGTGGAAACAGATGGGGCAGGGCCAGCTCTGCCCAGGCCAGGGCTTCAGCTTTTGTACTTTTATGTACCCCCCTGCAATGATCTGTGGCTCAGGAACACCAGCAGAGGAAGATCTGGTCTAGGTGCTGTGGTGGGTATGAAATAGGAGAACTTTGTCAATGCAAACAGATCGAGGCTCCTGACCCTGGTGGGCAGAGGCTAAGAGTTTCAGGTAATAACTAATGTCACTACTGATGCAGGTGCAGCTGAAGAGCAAGATATGTTCAGGAGATGAGGAAGGGGAGAAGGCTGGGAAGAAGGAGCAGTATATCAGCAGGAGGAGGGGACAGGCATGACCCTGCTGATGATGAGCAGCTGGCATGAGTGCAGACAGAGCCCAGGAGCACAGGATGCAAGTGGGTGTGCAATGTCAGAAGGATGACTACCAAAGACAAAGTCCAGAGTGGTCCGTCACTGCATAGAGAATATGTTTATCCATCTGCCTCTCCCACTGATTCAGGGGACAGGGCCAGTGCCGATTTGTTTGTGTTCCCACACCTGGCAAGATGGCCCAGTACACTAGGAAGGAACTGGCATTTGTTGAAAGATGATCTCCCTGGAGCTCCATGACAATCTTCTGATACAGGATTTCCTCCAATTTGCAGAGAAGACTCTAGTTCTGCCCCATGATCCACAACATGGAAAAGGTGGTCTTGATGAAGGATCATCAAAGCAGTTATTAAACTTGGCAATGATTCACCATGTGGAGGGTGGAGTTTCCTTCCCTTGGAGAATTTTAAGCTGAGACTAGATAAGCACATGCAGGGAATGAGTCAGACAAGATCCTGTGGTCAGGAGAGGACCAAGTGAGCCCCTATCTAACTCTGTGGGGACAAAGAGACTGTTTCCTTTGGGGTTTTATTTTTCAACAAAAGTTAAATAATAGGATGAGCTGAATGGTGGGTGTTCCAATTTTGTTTCTTTGTGAACTATGGTGTGTGTGTGCATGCACAGGGATATAAGAGATGTTATTGCTTCTGCATCAATGGATAGATCTGAGAGCCCCTCCTTACAAGGAACCCTGAATGGGAACATCAGAAAATTGTATCAGAGCTGGATAGGGGCAAAAATCTCCTCTGCAGTTACACATGGTAGAATAAACTAGGCCTGAGATCTAGAAAGGTCCAAGGAGAACCTCCTTACCATGGAAAATACCCAACCCAGCAAGGGAAAGAGCAGCTATTCAGAAAAACAAAAAAACAAAACAAAACAAAACAAAACAAATCAGGAGGCCTGTAGGGCTGCACAGCTGATTAAAGACACGGGAGGAGGAATAAAGCAGGAGGCTTTTCAGCTCTCAGGAAAGCAAATCCTGACCCACCCACTTAAGAAAAAAAAATCCTCTCTTTTTGGCATCTAAAATATTCTTTATCCTCTTGGGAACAGAAACAGCTTTAGAAAACTAGAAGGATGCCGATTTCCCCTTCTTCTTCTTCTTTTTTTTTTTTTTCTTTCTTTTTTTAGGACAGAGAAATGCAGAGCTTTTCATTTCCTGATTGGCCCTCTGGCACTAAGGGGGGCCTGCAGGTCCTTTCCACCTTCTTCCCACTGAATCACCTTCCTCTGGGCTCCCAGGCCACACATACCTTCCTGCTTTGGGAAGGAGGAGGCATTTCCAGTGCTGGCCTGAGGGGCATAGCCCCTGGAGGGCCCAGTGGGTTAAACTGTTGGGGATGTAAACAGTGGAAGTGGAGGAAGCCTGAAAGGGTATTCACTTCCATCTCACACTTTTCTTTTTCTTGAAAACTTGAAACAACAGCAAAAAAGGAGGAATTTTAAAAAATGCACCAACTCTAAACTGGCAATAAGATCCACCAAGAAAGCCCTGAGGGTAGGTCAAGGGGGAACCACCAGGGCAAAGGGACTCCCCTCCAAGGGACTCCTCTGGCTGCTCCTTTCACAGTGAGTTTCCAATTCAGCCTCCTTTTGGGAACCTAAGAAAATGCCTGACTCCTTTAAGACCTTTCCAGAAAACAGAACCTTCTCAGGTTACATCATCCCTGGTCCTCTAGGGTTTCCTTCCTCATTACTCACAGAAGCCTGTTTTCCACTCTGGATTCCGTTTTCTCTTCCAGAGCAATTATTCTTAGTATTCACTATGTGGAACAGAATTCAGAAAAGTCAGTTAAATTGAGAAGTCTCCATTTCTAATTTTTTCCACCTTCTGAAACCAAAGATTCTTATGCCTGGCTGCACACCAAAACCACCTGGAAGTTTTAAAAATATCCTCAGACCTCACCCAAGTCTCTTAAATCAGAATAAAAAATAAAGAGTCCCACCAGGATGCTTTTAAAGTTACCCAGGTGATTCTAAAATGATTCCAAATTAAGAGCTAGGCCTTTGTCAGATTATTGCTCTTTGATGGGATAAGTCACTGACTTGACAGCCACTACAGGAAATTAGCAACGTCTCCTTAATTCAATAGTTGGAAAAATTCAGTTTGTATCAGAAGAATGTTGGTCTTTGTTAAACACGTAGATTCTTGTATTTTACAACAGAGATAAGTGCAAAAGACCTGGGGGTTTAATCTGATGTGCATAGGAACCCCTACCCTAGGTGACACTGATGAGGGATTGGGGGTCCATGAGCCCCACAGTGAAAAACGTTGAAATCATCCTGGGCAGTACCGTGGCTGAGCATTATCCACAGACTGCAAGGGCTGTGATAATAATGCCAAGGTAGGGAGAAAAATACTATAGGCCATAGGCACCCTCACCTATTACAGCAGCTAATAATTTGATCATATAACATGTATAAACATGGATTTCCTGCCTTATTCATACAGGGACTGCAAAGTCCATTTGTCCTATTTATACTCTTTTGAACTTTAACACTGTAACAGTATCCTATAGTAATAGTCCCAGTTAATGACAAATTGGCACATTCATGTGTCTTCCCCCAAAATCCCTCCAACCTTTTCTCTCAAACCTTCTCTTATATTCAATCAAAACAGGTCATCCCCAGCTCTGAGTCATGCCACTTCTGTGGCTAGAATGCCAACACTTCTGGTTCCCTCTGTGCAGCTGTTATGCCACCACTGGCTGGGGGTGCCTTCCACATATCTTCTCTGCTACCTAAATCCTCCCAGTGTGTTCAGACCCAGCTCCAACCTTGCGGTTCCACTACCCTCTCCTTTCTCTGCCTGGCTGTGGGGTTTCTCTGCTGCCACAGTTCTCACCAAACTCCTCACAGCTTCCCACCAGTGCTAGTCCCTAGGCACTTACCATATCTTGTCAGCTCCTTCAGTTCTCCGTAAATAGTTTTTTCATTAAATTCCATTTTTTAAACTATTTTGAGTTCCATCTGCTTCTAGTCAGGATCCTGGCTGATACAGACTCAGTGAAGTCTTTCCCAAGGTCCCAACTCATACCTACAGTGGAGTTGTTCTGACACGATCTCTGAAGACACATGACTCCTCCTACCCAACTCCATGCCAGTCACAAGCAAGGGCCACTCAATCTGGTCAGCTACCAGCAGCCTGGCTTTCCTCTAAGAAACTCAGAGACGGACAATAGTCAATGAAGGGTGAACAGACTCCTAGAGACAGGTCAGGTTGGCAGCAAGGCTGACACACACGGGAAAGCAGAGCTGTTTAAAAGAGAAGATACAGGGGAGTGGGAACAGGACCCTGAACACTCTGTGACCATTCGTTTCTAAAAGATTCCTGGCTCTGGTTCCTTTGAGAACCATTTCCTTTCTTGCACCTATAAATTTACAAGGGCTGTCTTACAATAGCCCTGCCCTTCACCTGGATTCCCGGATTGGCTTGGGTATATTCATGATTCATGTATCAAGAAGCCTGAAATATGGGATTCCTATTCTTATAAGAACCAAGTAAGTCACTGAGAGAATAGGGACAAGGACCTAGGAGGCAATGGAACCTGCTAGATAGCAGGATTAAAACTGGGGAACAGGGTTGGGGATATAGCTCAGTTGGTAGAGTGCTTGCCTCGCATGCACAAGGCCCTGGTTCAATCCCCAGCACCACAAAAAAAAAAAAAAAAAAAAAAAATTCCAAAATTTTCAAAAGAGAAGACTTCAATGGGTAACAATAAAAGAGGATAGTACAGAGAAGCTGATTCCAGAGAAAAGGCTGAAACCAGTCATTGTCAAGGTGATGACAGAGGAGGAGTTTGTGAAACTGAGGGCACTGCAGCAATGACCATGGGTCATCCCTGGGAGCTCAACACACACATCCTGGTTGTGTTGAAGGCACATGTGGTCTGGGAAGCAAAGGTTACTTCTTTATTCAGCAAAGTTAATGTTACAATTGAGTGCTCCACACAGTGTAGAGTGAGTTCAGCACACACTGCCTCACCGAATCTTCCTCACTCCTCTCTAGGATAGGGACAATTTACAAGCCCCATGCCACAGATAGGGAACTGGTCTCCCTATCAATCTGGTTTAGGAGAGAATACCAGCTTAGAGATGTAGAGATCTGTCAGCTCCACCACTATGGGCCTTGTGACTTGGGACAGACCAGTGACTCCCTGGATATGTATGTTCTCTTTTTAAGAAGAAAGGATAATAACCCTCTCTGCAGAAACACAGGAAGGAGAAAGAGGGTTGCATCATTTCAAGCCATCTGTGAGTTATATATGACATATTCTTGGAAGAAAAATCTGATAAAGTAGACCCTGCATTTGAAGTCCCCAGATCTCCTATTTCTAAATTAAATGCTTAATGAAATAAATTGTTTATGTGCAAACCCACCCATTAATAGGGTCCCCACACTCTCCAAGTCCATGAGTTGACAATTGTTGGAGGAGTTTTTTGTTCTAATTAACTAGAATAATTGGTATGCAATGGTACACGTGTCTTTAGGTAGGTGAGATGAAAATTTCTGGAATGTTACACACACACACACACACACACACACACACACAAACTCTGAGGACTGGGTATCTGTGAGAAGTGGGATCTTTTATTTATATACTTCAAAATGTTCAAAAATATTTTTTACCATGAGCATATATTACTTTCATAATCATAAAAAATATAAATATAAATAACAACCACCACAACAATAAAAACTTAAGTAGAAAAAGGTCCACAGGTGAAAATCTAAAGCTATAATAGAAACAGGATTACTTTTTAGCTTTCCACTATTAAATGCACATTTACCAAGTGTACAACATTCAACATACTTGTCATGTTTACTGTTATTTACATAACACTATTATTATTTACATAACACATAAGCACTATTATGTAGATAGTTGGCAAACTACATCCCATGAGCCAAATCCAACCTACCCACTCTTTTCGTACATACAGTTTTCTTATATTGTCTGTGGCCATTTTTGTGCTAAAACAGCATAGTTGAAGATGATACAGTCTGCGAAGCCTAAAACATTCACTATTTGGCACGTACAGAAAGAGTGTGTCATGCCCTGTGTTAGATAATGAGGATGCAATGATGAGCAATGAGGATCCTGGCCCTGCCTTGATGAAAGTTATGAGTCTAGTCAGTTGGCCCTCAATTAGTCACACAAATAGATGTGTAATTGCAACATACAGGCAAAGTGTTGGGTGCTACTGCAGAGTATTATGGCTGGTTGACCTAGGTGGGAATAACATGGAAAGCTACAAACAAACAAAACATAGCAGGTACAAAGGGCCTGTGATGGGAGGAAACATGGACATTTTAAAAAGAAAAGGAAAAAGAGAGAGAAGGAAGTCATAGTGGCCAGAGTCAAAGGCCTGGCACAGTGTGTGACACCAGATAAAGCCAGACAGGGAATGGTGGACCAACCAGGCAGACTCTGGGGGCCACGATAAGGAGTTGTATCTTTTTATCTGGAGAGAAATGGGGCATCCTGAAGGGTTTCCATAGAGACCATGGGAGATATGAGGAGATGGACATTAGGACTTCTCTAGTTTCAGAATGGAGAAGGGTCAGAGGACAACTGGGGCAATAAGTCAACATCAGTAGGCTGCTTTGCAGAGACTTAGATAAGAGATGATAAGAACTTGAATTTGAGAGTAGAGAGAGCAGAGATTACAGAACTGAATTGGGACCAACTTAGGTGAAGAAATTAAGGTCACTAACCATCCCAAAGAGTCCATGTTTCCAAAGGGGTCCGATGTTATAATGGTTACCATGGTGCAGATACAACAGAGATATCCAAGAATGAGGAAACATTTATATTTCATAAACTTTTTTTTTCTTTCCCCATGCTTCTTTGTGTTTGAAAACAGTGACCATTTCCCAAGTGGACCCATTCAATCATGTAGCCTGGTCCATTTTGATCAACAAATTTTATTTGGATCAATTCCTTTTCTTGTTATTAATATTAAGACAATGGCAAGCAAACTTCCCAAAAACCAAACTGTCATTTCACAAACACAGGGGAAAGGCCTATTTGACAAGCTGTGCTGAAGTCCAGATTAAGGGCAAGGGTAAGAATTTACAAAGGTGAAGGACTTTAGGCTACTGTAGTCATAAAGGAAGAATTTCTCCACTTTCACAGAGGTGGGGGGTTCTGAGTTGAGCAAAGTCCCTCTACTTTTGTCCCAAAGAACTTATTGCATCACTGGGTCACAGTGGTCTTACTTCCCTGGGGAGCCAGGCTGGTGTCATGGAGGGGCTCCTGAGAGGAAGGACCGACAAAACCTCTTGCCTCTGCTGCAGCTCTGGAGGGTGTGACTGTTCTACACCTCCCCACTACCATAGCAATGGACATTCAGTCAGGAGCTGGGCTCTCCCTAGTCCTGTACCCCACAGCCAACCCAACAGCCTCTCCACACCCCCATGGGTACAAGACCCCATCCCCACCCTCTCATCTCTGCCATTCTCACTGAGACCAGGGGACAGCACTTGTTGCTCACAGAGCAGAGTTAACCTAGTTTTTATATGATCTATTTCCCCAGCCTCAACCTGGTCCCTTATGCCTTAAGGGAAATGTCTACATAGGAGGGACCACCAGAAGCACTCAAGGTGGACTAGAAGAGAACAAGATTGCACAAGGAGCAGCAGGCCCCTTAGTCCAATGCAACATTTAGTGAAACTGCAACCCTGTTACTGCTGCAGGCACAAAGGATGGGGGTTGTGAGCCTTTGATGTTCTGTGGCATGTGGCCTGATGCCCTTGGAACATGCCCTGATGGTAAATGTACATGAACTTTCAAAAGAGAAACTTCACTGAAGAGTTAAGTAGGAGCTCACTCAATGTATTAACATGTTTGGTAACAGGGGTGACTCAGGGTGTACCGTTGTCAGCCAGCTCCCATTCAAACCCCCATGACCCTTCTTAGCTGTGTGAACATGGAATAATAACTTAACCTCTCTGTGCCTCACTTTCCTCCTCTGTCTAAGGGGGATGGCCATAGTCTATTTCCTACGGTTGATGTGAGGATTAAGTGAAATTACATGTGGGAGAAAAAATTCTAGAAACATTCCTGCTACACAATGAGCACCCAGTGAGCTCTAGTCTTGTACCTGAAGCCACAGTGACCACCTGAGAGTGTCTCACATTTGGCTTGTCTGAAATCATTCCCTCCCTCCACACCAAGCTTTATTCAGGTATGACTGATTATAAAAACTGCACATATTTAATCTGTATAATTTGATGGTTTTGGACATATGCAAACACCCTGATACCATCACCACCATCAAAATAACAGACAGATCCAACACCTCCCAAAGTTCCCTTGTGTCCCTCTGTTCTCAATTTCATCTTTGTGTGTGTGTGTGTGTGTGTGTGTGTGTGTGTGTGTCAAGTACATTTATCAGGACATCGACCCTCTTAACAAATTCTGAAGTGCACAAAACAAGCACTGTCAACCAGAGGCACCTGCTGTACTGCAGGACCCTAGAACATATCTGCCCACTGTCACTGAGACTCTCTACTCAGTGAATGACAGCTCCCCACTTCCCCACCCTCCAGCCTCCAGTAATCACTGTTTTATTCTTACTATTGTGAGCACAGGACTTCTTACTATGACCCCAGACCCTCCTTGTCATAGCCTCATCTTATTCACAGAGATTCAATACTTTGGCTTCTTTTGGCTATTTGAGCCCAACCCCATGAGTCACTGGGGACACCTTTCTCTCCCCACAAAGATTCTTGGTTCTTTCAAAAGCCATCCAGAACCACCAGTGTCACCATCCTGCCAAAGAGATTGCAACACCTTGGTCAAGTTACCATTGTCTTTTGACAGATTACTGAAACTCCTAACTGGTCTCTCCACTTCTGTCCTTAATCCCATAAATCTGTTCTCAATACCTCAGCCAAAACGATTCT
Source organism: Glaucomys volans (assembly GCA_020662805.1). NCBI lineage: Eukaryota > Metazoa > Chordata > Mammalia > Rodentia > Sciuridae > Glaucomys > Glaucomys volans. Next base: position 579,346 of record JAJEJO010003912.1, read on the forward strand.
ACTACAATCTAAGTTAAGTCAGATCAGATTTAAAACCCTATGCTCAGAACCTTGCACAATGGCTTCCTGCTTCATAGAGTAGCAATCAAATTTCTTACAAATTGTCCTATGAGGACCTAAATGATCTGCTACCCCTTTCCCACTTTTCTGACCTCATCTCCTGCCACTCTTCTCCTTTATCCTTCTCTAGCCACACTGACCTCTTAGCTCTTCCTCGAACAAAAGGATTACACATACCTCACGGCTATTGCACTTATTCTTCCCTCTACCTGAATATTCTTACCCCAGATATCTGCATGATTGGTTTTGTCACTTCTTTCAGATCTGTACCCAAAAGTTGCTTCCCCAATGACATCTTCCCAGGAAACATTTTTAAACTTCACCTTTGCCCTGATAGTTTGTACCCTCTTTCCTTGCATTATTTTTTTCTGTTTAGCACTTAAAACTATTTAACATCCTACGTATGTCTTTTACTTTTTTACTTTATTTATCATCTGTATCCTCACTTAGCTATTAAGCCCCATGATAATAGGTAACTTTTGTCTGTTTGGTTCACTGATCTATTCCCACTGCTAAGTATAGCACCTGACACATAGCAGAGGCTCAATAAATATTTGTTGACTAAATGAGATAATCAACGGAGGACCCAGGGCTTTGTTAAAACTGCTGTCTCTGCTAACTGAAGGTAATCAAACCTCAAGACAAATCATCTCTAAAGTTAAAGTGTAAGTCAACTAGAAAATGTAATTTAATTTACATATTCAAATATGCAGTCATTTGTTTGTTCTGCAAAATGAAAGGTACCCACATTTTCAGTTTTGATTTAAAACAAAATGCTCTCAGCTTGACCTCTTTTGATTGAGCCACACTTCTTTCAGGCACTGAGTCAACAAAAGCATGACTGAAGTACCAAATGGTGCTTCTGTTCTTGGTTCAGCCTATTGATCAGTTTCTCTTTTTATTTCTCCTTCCTTTCTATGGCCACATAGATATACCAACAGGAATGCAAAATTGCTATGAGAGATATCAAGTTTTGTGGAATGAAAGAAAGACATGAAATGCGTGTTGGAGGAGGAAAAAAAAACAGTATTCTTGGACTAACAGTAATTCTAAGAGCAAGACTAGACCACTGAAAATGAGAGTTACCAGCAAGTGGGAAGACTTATTTTCTTATATTTTTACTTTTAGAGTTGAAAGTTTAAAAAAAGAGAGAGAAATTAGAAACTCAAAGAATAAAATCTGTATTCCCCAAGGAAAACTCCATTCAATCACTATAGGCAACCAACTAAGCTAACAGCAATCTGAAGCTGGGATTTTCAGAGTGGTGTGTAGAGATAAAGTCATAAACCATCCAAAGAACTGGATTAATTCAGGAAACAAAATAACAAATCCAGTCCATCAGTTTGAGTTCAGGCATTTTAATTGCAAAGAAGCATGATAAAGAAGAAAGAGCTAAAAGCTTTGGAATTGGGCAAAGCTCCAGTCTGGGCTCTGCCATCCAACAGCTGGATGACCTTGCATATTTGACTGAACCACCATGAACTTCAGAGCATGGATCATAATACCTAGAGTAATGACAGATAAGTCAGATCATGAAGACTTTCACACATACTAAAGGATCAATAAACGATATTTCCTTTCCTGGATGACAAAATTTGTTTGAATCAAAAGAATCGTATAAAGAATTGTCAACAGTGATCAGTTTCTGGACAAAATGTCCCTAAAACACTCTACCAATGGGAGGCAAATACCTGACTTGCTCCTGAGAATGACCTAGGAAACAAATGGGCACAATGAATTCAAAGACGAGGACAAAGCCAGAAAAGGAGAAAAGTGCAAGGAAGAGTGGCATGAGTGGCTCCTGTCTGGAATTGGGCAAAGCTCCAGTCTGGGTTCTGCCATCCAACATGAGTGGCATGACTGGCTCCTGTTCCTTGTACCACAGAACTAGTGGTGAGTGAGCAACTTGGAACCGCCCTCCAGAGTCAGGTCCTCCCAGCCTTACCCAAGCTCAGCATAGTAGCCAAGAATGCCATTGCTCACTCTGTAGTGACAACAAGATCTTCCTGCCTTAGGACAAAGCAGGCGAAGGTATCTCTGGTAACTGGTTGTTGCTGGTTTTTTTTTATTATTATTATTTTTTAACCACCTAATTCTGTTCATTCAACCTTTTGTTCACTCCCTCTCTCACTGTGCAGTTTCTGAGCACTTACAGGAATGTGGGACATAAATCAAGCATCTGAGATAATACACAGATAAATGTTCTGCATCTTAGGAGCATTCTGTAGAATTGCAGCAGTCAACTACCTAATCCAACATACTGCGTCTGGCTGTCTGTGCATGTCTACCATCTATCAGAGTAAGGTCTTTGAAAAATATTCAGATTCATATTTATCAAGACCTCACTATATTCCAACTACTATGCTTGCATGTGTTATTCTTATTTGTCACAATCACTCTATAAGATAAACATTGCTATTACCTTTAATAAACAAACCAGAAAAAAAGGGTTGGAAGAATTTAAGGTCACGTACAGCCTGTAAATGGCAGAGCAGCAGTCTGAATCAAGTCTCGAAATAGGAAGTAAGAATCAGTATTGTCCTGTTCTCTCCTTCCTTACACAGAGATTTAAGTGTGTGATGTCTTCTATGTATCTGTCCTCTGATATGATGAAAAGAGTGTTTTAGGGTATATAAGCAAGAAGCCGCTGACAGAAATTAAAGATCAGGGACTTAATCAAGATTCTAACTTGTAAAAAATGTTACATGCAGTTACTAAGACTTGAAATATGACCTTATTGTGCCCTCTAGGAAAATGCTTTTTCAGTTTAACAAAATAAACTCTTCACTCTAGAAACACTGAGACTTGAGCAACATTTATGCTTCCAAATATGTGCTCCCATTTGTCCTTTCATTGTTGGGAAATAAAAATGGAGTTGAGATTAGGATTCTCATGTAAAAGAGAGAATTAAAATCCTAACATCATTAATGTACTGGATCCATTGTGAAATTGGAGAATCCCCATGATGTATAAAAAAAGCAAAGGACTAAAAGCAATTAGTCATGCATTCAAATATAAGCTGTGTGACTTTAGATACCACAACTGGCTCTCTGAGCCAGTTTCCTCTGCTCTACAATGATATATCTACCTCACATATCTACCTCGAAGTACTTTGGTAAGACTAAATAAATGCACACTGTTATTACTGAATATAATGTCAATTCCTTCCAGCATCCATATTTAGAAAATGATAAGGTCTTACATTTTGACTTCTGGCATGAATAGGCAATGTACTTTGTAAAGGCATCATTAATGTCTTATAAAAATTTTTCCATTATGATAAGGAGTTGAGCTGAAAGGTTTGAAATCCCATGCACTAATCAGATTCCAGGACTCAGGTTCCTGGAGTCCAGAATGAAAACCCTCCAGACCATCTCCATCATGCCAGATGGGAATATGTCTCCCATCTCTTTCACACCTTATCTATATTTTCAACTTAAAGGTGAATACATTCCACATAAAACCACAACAGGCCTCTGTTTTTTTGCTTCTCTTTAAATTTCTGTCCCTCAGAAAGTCTCTTTTGAACTCCTCCAGCATGGGCAGACATGGGAGCCTGTATCCAATACTAAAGGACTGGTATGCAGAGAAGAGATCCAACTCATTTGGGATGACTCCAAAGGTCAGAGCAAGGACGGATGGGTGGCCTTCGAGGAGGATTCCAGCTCTGCATATGGAACACGTCTGTAACAGGGACAGCTGGCCAGTCACAGGGACAAGCTTCTGAAACAGGAAGCTCCTTGCTGAGAAAAGGCAAGCAGAACCACTTCTGCCTGATTGATCCTCCTAACTACTTTATTCAAAGCAAATTATTTTATTTAACACTTATTAAGTGTCTTCTATGGGCTAGGCACTAGGAATACAACAGTCAATAAGATGCAGTTCTCAGCCATCAGGGGCACCAGCCACCACTACAGATAGATAAGTAGGTAATCATTACAAAATGCTGTAAGTATAAAACTGGAGAAATTATAAGAGAACCGAAGAGGTGGGCCTGACTCAGGAGGTGGATCCAACGCAAATGGGGAAATCTTTCTGAATGAGGGGACACAACAGCAGAGTCATAAAGGATGGAAGGGGTGGGGGTGGGGGAGTAAAGGGCAGGAGAGAGGAAGTGTAGAAAGAGCATTCAGGGCAAAGGGAATCAGCAGCAGCAAAGAAACAGACTGGCAACAGTATGGCTTAGGAGAGGAGTTCCAGGCAGCTTGGTAATGCCAGGACATAAATGTGAGGGTGGGGTGTGGTAAAAACAGGGCTGGAGCCAGAGACAGGAGCCAGGCCACACAGGGCCTTGCAAAGGCATTCTACAGCTTGAACTTTGTCCGGATGGTGTCAGGCAGCCAACACCTTAAAGGTTTTAAGCACGAGTAACAATTTTCTGTGATCTTCAATTTAGAAGCTTTTTTCAAAGGGGAACTGTGGCCTGGTCTTGGAAGCTGCTGGGTCAGGCTGTGAGGATCCCAGGGTCAGTGTGGTCCTGCCTTGCTCATCAGCACTGGGCTCCTTTGCTCACCTGCCTCTTTCCCCTCTGTCTGCTGGAACTTTTGGTAATGCTGATCTCAGAAGAAGGTGATTTGAGCACAAGGCAACTTGGCATTATAAATTGCTTGGAAGCAGCCAAAAGTACACATTGAGCCCTGAGCTGCTCTCTGCAGTGAGGACCTTGGCTGAGAAGGCAGGTCTCAGGGAGCAGGCGGGTCAGGTTTGCTGCAGTGCGCTCTGTAGTCCTCCAGAACCTCCTTATCTCCTATTCCCTCCCTCTCTTCTTTCCTCCCTCTCTGGTTGACATGACCTCAGGTTGGGGGTGAGGGGATGGCACAGGGAGCCCATCTATCTTGCAGGGAAAAGCATCCTGCAGTTCTCAGCCCCCTGACCATTTTGATCTCTCCCACAGGGTGGGCACTCTGGCCTCCTGTACTTTTCAGAACCACTGTATATCTCATCTCTCAAATTGCCATATGGAATTATTTCTGCTCCCTCAATATAGTCTTTTTTTTTTCCCAGTCCCATCCCTCATTACAATGCCCAAAGTCTCCACTGCCTCTGCAGTCCTCTCCACTTCCTCTCTGCCACATCATGTCCCTTATGACTCCTTCAAATACTGTATAAATGGCTCTGCCTCCCTAAGTCTTTTTTGATGACTCCAACCTACCTGGCCTCTCCCTTCCATGATTCTCTTTTATTCTGAGCACCTAGGTATAGTGGACTATAATCTACTCACTTGTACTAGTTTACCTGTTCCAACCACTCCCCATGAGTCCGGAATCTGTCATGCCTATCTTGCTCATGTTTCCTCAGCTTTAAAATGTGTTCCTCCTCCTCATCTCCCTTCTAAACTTCACCTTATCCTTCCAGGCCACAGCACAAATGTCATCCTGACTCTAAGGCTTTTCCCCTATCACTTTAAGGACAGATTAAATCTAATAGAACATTATTTACCTTTATTAAATTATGGGTTTTTTGCTTATTTCACATTATTTCTAATGCTTATGTGTTAGACACCTCCCTGAAATTTTTATATATAGTAACTCATTTAATCCTCATAACCACTGCCAAATTAACTTGCCCCAGTTTATAGCCAGTCAAGGGAGGAACTAGGCTTTCAGCCCACACAGTGTGTCTAATCAGATACTACATTACCTCTCCATGCAGAATACCCACCTGCACACTAGGAAGCCCTTGATTTCTGGAACCATACATTTTATATACCTTGAGTTTCTCTGCTATACTAAATGTCTGGCATGCATCAAGTGATTACTAAATGATTCTGAATTTAACTGATATTGATTCAGCATGCATTCCCATGACTTCTTACTGTGTACATTCCATCTGTAAGAGATCCTCAAGGAGAAAGGACCAGGCCATCTATTTTCTTTCTAGGCCCATAATCAAAGTACATAATAAGGAGCTGGAGGTCATACAGTATTCTAGCTCTAGGTACATATGTGGAAGACACTAATTTTAAACTAAAATGTCTTAGGAGTGTACAAAGTCTTTTTCACATGCCTGATTTTGTAGGTCCTCACATTGACAGATAAAATAGGTGAAAGGATGTGGAGAAGATAAGGAAACAGATTGCTTGAGACCCAGCCAAGATCTCGGGCTAGAAATGTTCTGAATGAGATTACAACCCACAGGCTCTGAATGAAGCATCTGAAAGCCAGCTGACTGTTCACCTGGTACTAGACAGCTGTGACCATCAGGAACTGAGGGATGTGCAACAGCTCTCCCCTGGCAGGTCTGGTGGAGTGAGAGGTCAAAGCAAGACTGGATGTTCTGGAGAGAAGACCAAGTGACAGAGGTGAGCCAGGATGTATTAAGCACAGCCCAGCAGGTGCTGAGGAACTCCAAGGACCTCTTGGCATGTTTGGTCACTGTCACCAGACAGAACCCTATGAGAGGTTACATGATTCCCAAGTGGTCTGACAATATAGATGTAGATATAAAGGGTCAGGAAAAACTGGTTTGTCCTTCCCAGCAGTTGGAGATAATCAATGTTTCCCTACTATTTGTAACTATTTCACTGCATTTCTAAAATCCCATGCCTTTATTTTATTGTTCTAACTCAATACAACTTCAGAGATAATTTACTCACTGTTCTGTGTAGAGGGAAGAATTTCTACTCGAGGATGAGCTTTGAAAAAGAAGCTTTCCTTAGGAGAAAGGGCAATGGCTATATAATCAAAAGACCTGCCAGATCTTACCAACTGGTAGGTCATCAGAAACTCTTCACCTGCCTGGGTATTGACCTCCTCTTCTGTAAAATAGGGATGAAAATGCTCACCCACCCCCAAATGGATTCTGCATCAGTGACATGAACCCAGACCTGTGAGTGGCCGGCCTAAGCTTTCCGCGGATCTGAATGGTCTCCTAAGTCTGTCTCACGCTCCAAGCTGCTCAGGAAACGAAGGAGACACTGCAGATGTCTGCGCTGAAATGTAAGGAGAACCACCTCCCCAGGGGCCCTCCCTCCCCTGCGGCTGTAGTGAAGGCTCGTAGATCGCCAAGCTTTCATTGTAGCTTCCACAGGGGTGAGGCTGGTTGTAACTACCGGGACGCACTGGGGTGGATCCGACACCCGGGTTTCCTGGTCCAAGATATCAAAGGCGTGGGGGACTGCCTTCCCTGGCACTGCCCCTCGCGGAACTGCAAAGCGCCCCTTGGGGGCTAGCTCACGCGCCCCGCGCGGCTCAGGAACCACCTCGCTTACCTGCGGCTCCACCAGCCAGCGCTGCTCCGCGCTGCTAGAGGCGGGACGCGCGGCGCGGAACGCTGAGAACACAGGGATGCGGTCCCGGGTGTTGTATAGGGTGGCAAAACGCTCGGAGCCCTGGAAGCGCTGACAGATCTTCACGTGGGAATCGGCGGCCAGCCCCGCAGGAGGCGTCTCGGCGTAGAAAAACTTGTCACATTCTCCAAAACCAGCTTCTTCCTCGCCCACAAGTCGGCCTTCCAGCAGCCCCGCCAGGGCAAGGAGGCTGCCCAACGCGAACCAGCGCGCGGTGCCCATGGCGGCCTCTGAGAGCGCGGCGGGGCGGCCGCGGCGCGGGCTGTGCGGGCTGGGCGGGCAGCGCGCGACGCAGGCGAGCCGGGCTGGGAGGGGAAGTCCGAACCCAGGCGCGGCGCATAGCAGAGCCCGGCAGGGCGGCTCCGGCGGTGGGGGCAGGGCCCCGCCCAAAGGCCCCGCCCCCTTTCGGCCTAGCTCCCTGCGTCCCTGAAGATGGCTGCAGAAGCTCAGAGATGCTAGCGACCTCTCAGGGCAAGCACCCGAACCTAGAGAGGCTGGTCACCTGCCGCCGTGCCGCCTGTGTCCAGTAGTGCAAAGGAACGCCGCGGCGAAGAGTGGAAGGTCTGAGTGGGAGGGCCTAGTCCGAGGGGCTGGAACCGGTTGTCTCGCCTAGGCGGGTTGCTTTAGAAGCCTTCTGATGAAGCGCAACCCAGGGGGCCCCAGGGATACAGAGGGGAGGCGTGAGATGCTCTTGGAGCTATGACTCTTTGGAGCGGTTGAGCAGACTCCTCCTGAAACCTGATGAAGATCAGTCTCCCCTTCCTCATTAACACCCAAGTTAAGGAATTATGTTAAAGGAAGTTGCAACCTAGGCAGACAGTATAGCCCAGCTGTGGTTTACTTAGTGCAAGGGTTAGAAACCAAACCGACAGCAAGAAAGGAAGGAGAGCAGCCAGCATCATTGACTGATAGGTTGGTCGATTCGTTATTCCTCTGAATACCTAGGTGCCCGGGGGAGTTAGGCATTGGGTTACTACATAGTAAACAAGAGCAGGGTCCCTGCCGCCAAGTAGACCACAGCCTAAAGAAAAGACTGTCGCTAACCAAAGAAGCGTGCTATTAAAGAAATAATTTAAAATTGAACAGGAACTGTGGGAACCTGACCCTTATAAGGGTGCAAGATATAGTCTGGGAAAGTTGCCTGATAAAGTGGCATCTAGGTTGAGACCTGAAAGTTGACATGTACTAGAGAAGAGGAAAACAGCATGCGGTAAAGGGTCTTCCTGAAGAAGGAAGCATGATTTGTTGGAGGAACTTAAGAAGGGCTGTTGTGGATAGAGCAGAGAACTGGGCAGAGATTATGCCAAATGGGAGTAGGAGGCAGAGGTCATATCACTTAATAGACTAGGGCCTTCACTTTTTATTAAATAACTCTTATGCCTATTGCTATGGTTTGGATCTGAAATGCTCCCTGAAAAGCTTGGGGAAAGTATTGGAAGCATGGTCCCCAATACAGTTAGTTTCAGAAATGGGACTTTTAGGCAATGATTAGGGCTCTGATCTCATCAGCAGATTAATGCATTGATAGCTGAATGGACTACTGAGTAGTAATTGTAAACAGATGGGGCATGGCCGAAGGAAGTAGGTCACTGAGGGGCATGACCATATCTGTCCTGGACCCTTTTCCCTCTTCCTTCCCTCTCCCTCTCCTTTCTGACAGTCTGAGCAGAGCAGCTTTCTTCTGCCATGTCCTTCCATCATGATGTTCTGCCTCACTCAGGCCTAGAGCAATGGAGTTGAAGGACCATGGACTGAACCTTTAAAAATGTGAAACAAAACAAACTTTTCCTTCTCCAAATTTACTTGTCAGGTATGTTGGTTACTGTGGGGGAAAAACTGACTAAAACAATTATCAATGCCACTGCATTCTTATATTTCTCTTCTACTTTACTGTACTTTTTATTTTTTTTTACATGCTGGTGATGACTTATGAAATTATTTCTATGACCCGCTTGTGGTTCATGGTGTGCAGTTTGGAAAGAATATTATAAGTCATGTTAAGAATTTTTAATTTTTCAATGGTGGTTATATAATCACATTTGCTGTCTGAGCAGAAACTGTTAGATTGGAGTGTTCCAGAATGAATGAAAAAAACTATTACAATAATCCAGATGAGACATGGTAGCTTGGACTAGGGTGGTGGTAATAGAGATAGAGCCAGAGATAGTGCCAACTTCCTCTACTGACATCGTCTTATTTAATCTTATTTCCCCATTTGCCACTTGGGAAACTGAGGACCAGAGTGTATTGATGCTTGCCTGATGAGGTAGATGGTGAGTCCTGAATCCAATTTAGAGCAGGTTTCTGATTCCCAAGCATGGCCTTTCCTTTAAGTCTAATCTGGAGTGTGAGAACATTTTTTGTAATTTAACAAATTTGTTACAGGTTTCAGGGACAGGAAATGTTGAGTAGATTTAGTCCCTGAATTGAAACCTAAATTTGTAAATTAATTTTTTTAAAAAGACACATTTACTATGTTGTCACAGAAGAGGCTAAATTAGTGTCCCTTTGATTTGAGGTTGTGACCCTAGGTATCTGGCAGTATTAGCTCAGTCAAGTCATCTCATCCATGTAGGCCTCAGTCAGATCCTCTCATGGAGGTGATGACTCTCCTGCAATGCTTGGAGGTTTATAGGTTTTACAGGATTTTTAAAAATATTTATATTATTTATAAGATGATTTTCCAGTATCAATTCATGATATCAATATACAGAACTGTATAAAACAATTGAACAACTTGGAGTCAATCACTCTCTTCTCTGTGCTTTTTGACAGTGCATCTGTTGAAGTTCTTCTCATGTTAGGATAGTAATGATTCCTGTGTCTGTCTTTTCCACTAGATGTATACTCCTGGGGGCAAGGCAGTGTCTCCTTAATCTCTGGATCACAGAACCTGCCACAAAGTCTGAAGTGATAGAGGTTAAATGTGATGATTATATTGTACTTTAACAAACAGATACATTATAACATTATAAATTATTGACCCATATGACTGAAGTATCTGTGGGACTTTAATTCACTAATTCTCAGTATTTCCTGATCCCTGTCCCTCTCTGATAAGCATAAGTATCTCTGTCCTCACCTCCCACTCTCTATAGCAGATTTGAGTTTCTTCAGCCCCCATCAGTAGCTGAACACATATTCACAGAACATTTGTTCATCTGACTAATGATTTTGCCTAGTTTATTTCCTTTAGTTTATAGTACAAGACAATAGAGATTCTTTTTGTGTGCTTGCCTCCAAAGGATAAAATTATATTATAATTTTTAACATACTTTTGCAAATTACAAATATCCTAATCCCCAACATCTGGAACGAACTATGAGGGCAGGCGCCTTGGTCTAATAAAATGTCTACTTACTGCTCATTCCAGGGAACCTTGTCTTTAGCAGCATGTTCAGAGTGATACACATAATGACCATCATAAAGTCACAGCTATCTCTCTGTTTGGTTACCTAGAGTCCCTTTTCTTTTCCACTGATTCTTCCCACAAGGGAGGAGGTTTCAAACAGATCCTCTTAGGTCTCTACACTCACACCCAGTCAATCCTTTGTTAATAGTCTTCAGCAAAGGCCTAAAGAGGAAAAGTCATGGCTGATGTGAAATAAAATGACTTGGGTGTGCACTTCCATGCTTTGGTTGGTTCTGTCCCAAGTTTTTTTGAAAATATGAGCCCACTTAGACACTTCTTTCCTCCTGCCCCAGCATGACACCACATAAAGCAAGCCATCCTCATCTGTCCTGCCTGGATTGTATCCCATGATGCCTTCTACTCCATTCTCCAGCTGGGGTGACTTCCTAACATAAATCTGTCATCCTACTCTTATCTGTAGTCACTCTCCTTCGCCTCAGGATGAGGTCAGTTCTCCCTGGCTGACCTCAAGACCACGGAGATCTGCCCCTCCTTCTGTCAGACCTCGTTTCACACCTTGTCCCAACCCCTAAGTAACATTCAACTTCCTACAGTTCCACAAACAGCCAGTGCTCTCTTGCCTTTGAGTTTTTGCATCATAAACTACTCCCCTTGGCCTCTCCTAACAAGCATACCCTCACACCACACCCCTCCTGCCCTCCACATAGTTAAGAGCCCCTTCTAATTGTACCTTTTGAGCACAGTATTTCCCCTGTATCATAATCATTACCTTCCCCCTTGGACATAAATACTATGCCTGTTATCAAGGCATGCTCACATAGAAAAGAATCCCTCTGTGAAACTTCTTTGTATTTCTTCATTGCTCTAATTCATTCATTCATTCTCAAAATGCTTTTAAAATGTCTACCAAGAGCTATTGTGTTCAGTGTTGGGTTTTCAAGGGCAGCAAAGTTTAACCTGGTTCCTATTCTCATGACCCTCACATGGCAGCACATCTCAGTTTACAGAAGTTCGGTGATTCTCTGCAAGCTGCACTGCCTCGGACCAGAGAAATGCAATTGCAATGCAGGGGGACCCTCTCACAACTGGCAAATTGTATAACATTGATTTAATAATGTATTTAGCTTCATTCCAAGCAAGATTGACACAGACCTTGGTGTCACAGAACTTGAAAGGTGGCAAGAAAGATAGACAAGCAATTGCAATACAATGTGAGAAATGCTTTGATAAGGGAACTACTGTTATGGTACAAAGAAGGATCACCCTACCTAGGCTAATCTGGGGAGGATCAAATCAGGAAAGACAATGGGATAGGTAGGAAATGATACTTAATTGTGAGACATGTTGAAACATAGCTTGTAAACTAGAATAATAATTTCTAGGCCCCTGAAGCTACGTCTTTGACTCTCCTGTCTGTAGAATCTTTAGCCCTTATAAGGAATTGACAAATAATGAGGAAGTTAGCCCAATTTGGCTTAGTAGAAGAGGTGAGGAAGCTGAGTAGTGTGCTTATTTGGATTGAAATCCTTGATATATTTTCCTAATAATAACCCAACCAAAGGGCCTGCTTGGCTCACCCCACAGGTGGGAGGAAGAATGTGGTTTACCAAGTCAAGAAGGTTCTCGTGTATAAGCAACAGGAGGTTGAGTAAGGCCTTCCTGAAACTGAGGACAGAGCTGTCTTCTTTCTAGCAAAGTTAGACCTTAGATGAAGTTTAAAAGTAATATCAGTTGTTGTTTTATGGGTATAGAGATTCAGATTGGCAAGATGAAAAAGTTCTTGATATCTATCAACAATGTAAATGTATTTTAACACTTAAAAATAATTAAGATGGTGAATTTATGTTAAATGCCTTTTGCCACACTTAAAACAGGTTAAAAAAGAATATTAGACAATTTCAAATCTCATAGAAAATGTACACGTGTACACATACACACACAACAAACTGTGCCCCCCCCCATGAGCCTACAATGAATGACACCTGGCCTACGAACAACTGAGCACATCTCTGATGTACAATTGACATTTAAAAAAGTAAATAATATTAAAGTCAGGCGTCATGGTGCACACCTGTAATCCCAGCATCTTGAGATGCTGAGGCAGGAGGATCCCGAGTTCAAAGCCAGCCTCAGCAAAAGCAAGGCACTCAGTAACTCATTGAGACTCTATCTCTGAATAAAATACAAAGTAGGCAGGGGATGTGGCTCAGTGGTTGAGTGCCCTTGATTTTAATACCCGGTACCTCCCCCCCCCCCTAAAAAAAAGTAAATAATATTAAATTCTTTGCATTTTGGAAACTGCTATAAATTTACTAAGAATAAACCATAGACACACTCTCAGGAGAACTTTCTTTCACTGGCATCACCAGTGTGCTTGTTTACTATTCTCATAGTACAAAATGAGGTGGAGGTTCTGATGCAGCAAGATGACTCAAATCGCCACCTTCTCCAGATGTGGCTGAACTGCTGTCCTGCCTAACACCTATTAATATTATGTAGCATTATTGAAGACAGCAGTCTGCTCAGTAGGTAAAAGAGACACAGTTTCTGTCCCCCTTTTTTTTTTAAACAGAAGTTCTCTCCCCTGAATGCTGATGGAGATTGAGAAGAAAATTGTTCATTCAGCAAATACTGAGTGAACCCCTTTGGACCAGGCTTGATACTAATTATTATGGATACAGAATATATAAAACATGGTTTTAGCCCTCCTGGAATTCACAGTATAAGCTTTCTACCAGGTCATTTCTATTTTCAACACAGAACTTTAAACATTTATTTCAGAAATTTATCAGCCTAAGTATTTCATTGTAATTATTTATGAGTTTAAAACAATTGTTGTTTATTTTTATCTCTAAAATGAAAAGGAAAACTTTCAGTCCTATCTCTAAATCTGTATGTGTCTATCTTATTCTGCACGTGACAACACAGAGAAATGAAAGAGAACTCCAAAAGCTTAGACAAATGGAAGAAAGGGTATTTCTGGGTATTAGGAAACTTTGGTTTAAATATGAGCTCTGCCACTTGCAAGCTTTTTAAGCTCTCCAGAGAGAGAATCAATGTGAAGCACCTGACTTATAGCAAAACTCACTAAAATGCTAGTTCTTTCTTCCCCCTCTATAGGTAGATCACCAGACTTTCACTTGGGGGGTGGGAAAAAGGCAATAATGAAAACTGGAACCTTATAAGTCAAGTATTTTAGGGCTCTGGGTTTTATTTTCATAAAGGTTACACTCAGTTTGTAACTTGGCTAGCTGAAGGATTTAATTGCAGATCAAGAGAGAATTTTTTTGTCTTTTTTAAAAATATTTTTTAGATTTTGACAGACCTTCATTTTATTCATTTATTTATATTTGCTGCTGAGACTCTAACCCAGTGCCTCACACACACTAGGCGAGTGCTCAACCACTAAGCCACAACTCAAGCCCAAGAGAGAATTTTTATGGGATAGGATCTTCCCAATACAAGCCCCTGAGACCAAAAGATTTTTGATCCATTGACTTTAGTTTCAGGCAGTTTTCCAATGTGTTGGTGTTGGGATTGCTGTGGGCAGAAGGTGCGCGTTAAGAACCATATCTGCAGCGTGTGGCTATGAGCAGGAAGCATCAGAGGCAGACATTCTCTACCATGGCAAGCAACATTAACTTCTACTAGGGTTCAGGCAACTAAAATTTAAGGAAAAATAAAACACATTGGCAGAAGTTAAGAAACAAATTATCTCACAAAAATGAGACCATTCTGAGAATGAGGGAGGAGGAAAGTCCCAGGTGTTCATGCTTAGACGCAGGAGGTTCATAGTTTGTAACCACCATCTTCTGATTTTTCCAAGAAGGCTGTATTCAGAAAAATGGAAAGGAGCAGAAAGAACCCTGGCATTGGCCTTGTCCACTGAAGTATCCACTGATCCCCTAGGCTTGCTACCTGGTTTCCCTGGGTCCTAATTTTGGCCAACAGTGGTGACTATATGGCCTGGATATTGTTGCTTATGTCCACATGAAGATCTCTTCTCTTGGTTCTTGTATGCCACTCATCCCTCCCCACGAGAGCTCTGCCTACATTCCCACTGAGAGCTACACTATGTATTCAATTCCTGTGTCTCACAAAGGTCTGCCCACTTCACCTTGTCCAACATAGTGTGAACTCCTGTCCCTTGCAATAAGTTCTGCTATTAAAGTCACGGGAGCTGGAAAGGTAGCCTAGAGATAGAGTGCTTGCCTCGAATGCACAAGGCCCAGGGTTCAATCCCTACCACCATACACACTCAAAAAACGTAAGTCACTGGGTATCTGAGGCCTTTGTCTTTGGATTATTAATCTGCTCTGCATGCACCCAGGACCCAACAATGAGGGCATCTGTTCCAAATCTAATATTAGCAACAAACACAAGTCGCGTCATCTTGTATAAAGAGAATATTGAGGGAGAAACATTTAGTCACTTGCAGAGATGTGGCAGCATTAAACAAGGAGCTCTGTTAAATGCTGGGGCTGCTATGCAGGGTAGGGGAAGCTGTAAGAAAGGGAGAAGACTGAAGAATATAAAACTTCCTTTCTTTCCTTCTTTTTTGCCTTCCCAGGAAATTGCGAAATATTCTGCCTAACTCCTATAATGTCTGGCATCAGGTGAGGCACAGAAGTCCACTGTGACCCTAGGACACACAGAGGACTTAGATGGTACAGAGGAAACAGCCATACTTGGGCCTGTGCATACGGAAGCTGTGCCTTTGGCCAAGAGTCTACCAACGTAACAAGTCCAGAAAAAGTCACCCAAGTTGGCTACGTGACTTGGAAGACATGATACTCGGGTATCTTACCTTTTCTAACAGTACCAAAGGTAAAACAAGATCATTTAGCTAAGTTGCCATAACTCAAGGAACTTTTCCAACCCAAATGGACAGTTTAGAACACCAGGCATGCCTCAGAGGTAAATGGTCTGCTCTGACCTCAGGAAATGTTTTATTTGGCCAGCAAAGCTGTTATGTTTTTAAATTAACTGCCAACATTGAAAAACCTGAAGGGTTTTCATGAAATTCTAGGTTTCCAGCTTCTCTTTAAAATGTAGGAAATGACATGACCCTGCCTCCCACCCATGCCACAGAGAGTCCTTAGCTTTATGATGAGGCATGGACCATTGTCCAGTCAGCAGCATTCACTCAGATAACTTCCCTTAGCCTACTGGGAATGAGGATTGTCCACCAGGGTCAAGGGTTTGACATGAGAGTTCAGGGAGAGATCTCTGATCAGGTTTTCTACAACCAGCTTCTAGGTACTGTGAACCATGGGCAGGAGAAGAAGCAAGGAGAACATCATTTCCAAGGAAATACAAATTGCCTTCAAAGAAAAGACAAACCCTTCAGCACAGTGACTCGAGTGAGAGAGACAAAGCCAACCAACATAGCCTGGACGCTGCAAACTGCAACAAAGAGAAACAGAAACGTTGGACAAAAAGCTTTGTCACGTGTCCTGTTGGCTGGAAAGAAGACTGGGGAATGGTGGGGGTGGGTTGGGAAGAATGTGTCTTCCTTGTGTTCCTTCGTACTTCCACTTTCCTTTGGCCCCGAAAAGAAGCAAAACAAACCAGAACTCTCACTGGCAGTTGCTGAAGTAAAGAAACTCCCATGCACCCCTGCAGCCTAACTCCTCCTGAGCCAAATGCTCCATGGGTGGCTCTCAGCCTTGACTGCACATAAGTGTCACCCAGGGACCTTTTAAGCTTTTGTGCTCCAGCCAATTAAAATGGAATTTCTGGGGTGGGGCAGGGTTGAGGGGCTCAGGCATTGTATCCAAGCCAAAGCTGAGAACCAGTGCTAGAAGTAGCTCCAACACTTGCTAGAGCATTGCTTCTCAAATTTAAACTCGCTCATGACTCACCTGGACATCTAGTTAAAAATGCAGATACTGAGCTTTTGCATTCCAACAAGTTTGAAGTTGATGCCAGACTGTGGGATTCCAGCCCATGCTTTGAATGACAAACAGCTACAGCCCTTTGCTTTGTCAATCTCTTTTCAAGTTCTTCAGAAGGGAAGACTGCAGGTCTGTCACCTCCAAGTCTGAAAATAAGAATAATAGTAATAATAATACTGAAACATTAAAAACAGCAACTAATAATAATAATAATAACAAACCATCAATATTAGCTAGACTTTGTTGTATGTCTTTTTCCTGCCAGACACTGTATTGAAGTACACTTTTTAAAAAAATGTTCAAAAAGAAGATGAAAATAACAGCTTGTCTTTGTTATTAAAAGCAAAACCTAAATAAACCCTCTAGTTTCATGTGCTGTTTGTTGACTTAAAAATAACTAATTACGGAGCTTGGCAATGCATTATTAGTCTCCCACTAGCTTTGCTATAGATAACACCTCTGCCATGTGGGTTATGATGATAATGGTTGCCTAGGTTGCTCTTCAGGGGCCTGAAGTTCACTTCTGCTGAAAAAACTGACTCTTCTCTGGGTCTACAGATGTCTGATGGATGATTGGATTGGGATGAAAACACTTGGCCTCTCTGTTCTCCTTTTGTGTCTGT
>JAJEJO010003912.1:601586-621974 GCA_020662805.1 Glaucomys volans
CTCCTCCTCCTCCTCCTCCTCCTCCTCCTCCTTATTCTTTTAAGGGTATTAATGCCCTCATGACACTGTGGATTTGGGCTTCAACGTAAGAATTAAGATTCGATCCATGGAAAAGAGATTAACAGGGTGTAGAGAGAATAGAACATAAGAAATGGAATTTAAATGACCCTACTCCCTAAAGGAGCCAAGGAATGTCTATAGACAGATGGAAAACAGAGGGATTTGATACTAAGTAGTACCCATTTCCTAGAGTAAAGAAGTCAATGTGTCCAATCAAAGCCAGCTCCCCCAGCCCCTGGAGGCTTATCCTGTGCCTGGCATTGTTCCCAAGAAAAGTGGCCTTGGTCCATTTTCAGTCATGATTGGGAAGAAGTGATTGAGAGGGCTACCAAGACCCAGAAACAAAACGACACGGTTCCAAGGGCATGTGTGTCTTCGGCCCTGAAGTCAAGGCTGACTGCTCCTGACAGAAGACACATTTCTGGTGAAAGTGCCTAATTGCTTGCCTTTGACTCCATCCAAGGAGACTCTGAGGTCCATATTATGTTCTACCCATAGCCTCCAGAGCACCGCCGCATGGGGAGAGGGCTTAACAGTAATTGTTGAGTGACTGATGAAAGGCTGGTGTTGGAATATGAGAAACAGTTTATTCTCTGACTCTTCAATTTTTTTTTAACTTCTTGCTTAGAACTGCACAACTTATTTCAAAAGATAGTTAATGTTAAAGCAATAATTTGTCATAGGTGTTTCTTACAAAGTGGGCCTTTTTCTCTTTGTGTTGATGGTTTCAAATCATTTATTCAATCAATAATATTCATTAAGTCCTCACTGTACCCAAAAAAATAAGAAAACCAATGACAGGTTATATTAATCAGATTTAATAAATGAGGTCAACTGTGGATAAAATAAAGTGCTAGGATGCCAGATGACCATGTGCAAGTCTGGTCAAGACGCTGTCATCCCAAGAGAAGCTAGTTAAGGTTGCTTGGTTCCTAAGGAGCATCTCAGATGAGAGAGGCTTACTCAGTCACTCCTTGACAATCACCAGGAGTGCTTCCTGAGATGATTGCCAATTCCTAATTCTAGTACTTTCCTAAATTTTATACTTATCTGGAGCCTCAGTTTCCCTGTACCTAGTCTTACCTCCCAAATGCACACCCCATTCTACTCTCATACTTGATCTGTCATCTGGTAGCTGTTTTTCCAGGCAATTATTTTTTAACATTCCCTTTTATGATTTAGTTTTTTCATTAAGTCTATGATTTACTTTTTAAATAATGAATCAGTTTTACTGAGATATACTTCATACACCATAAATGTTACCCTTTTAAAGTATGCAATCAATTGTTTTAGTATGTTCACAAAGTATATGATCTAATTTTTAGAACATTTTTATCATCCTAAAAGTAAATTCCTGGGGCTGGGGATATAACTCAGTAGTAGACTGCTCGTTCAACTTGCCTAAGGCCCTTTTTCCAGACAACTCTCGCCACTGACTCCCTAGGAGCTAAGTATCTCCTTCCTTCCTTCACACTAACTTCTTAGCTCTCTATGGTCTTCAGATATGAGCCTCGGTGAATGTCCTTGATTTTGGGTTGCTCATAGATAGCCTATGTTACTGCAAGCGTAGTGAAATCCTCTGCGTCTAGCAGAGTGCATTCTAATGAAATGCCAGTATGTACTACGTACTGTGAGTCAGACAGGAGCTATAATGCTGATATAGTAGAAAACAAAATACAGTTTCTAGTCAGGCACAATGGCACAGACCTGTAATCCCAGCAACTCGGGAGGCTAAGGCAGGAAGATTGCAAGTCTGAGGACAGCCTCAGCAACTTAGCAAGACCCTATCTCAAAAAAAAAAAAAAAAAAAAATTGAAAAGGGTTGAGAATAAAGATCATCTCTGGGTCAATCCCCAATAATCCCCCCCAAAAAGTCATGCTATCACAGGATTTATAATTGGTAGGAAAAACAGTCATTTCCAGGGTTAGTTGTCTATTACAAGTACTTTCAAAGAGTCTGTGGCCCCCAAGTTCTTCCACCCTTACCTAAAACACCAACTACTCCAATCACTCAGTGGTGTTCTGGAGAAGTTTGCATTTTGCAAGATGTTTGCGCCTGCTCTGGCCCTATCCAGACCTCTGCCTTGATTCCCAATCCATCACTCCTCATGCCAGCCCCTTTGCTAATCTGAAGCACATGCTCCTACCTCAAGGCATTTGTACCTGTCTTTTTGCCCCTAAAGATGCCCCACTTCCATGTCCATGCGGTTCACTTGATGACCATGTCCCAAAGACATCACTCCTGACCATCCAATCAAATATAGCAGCCCCTGTCACTCTCTAACCCTTTACTGTGCTTTATTTTTCCTCTTGATATTTTTTATTATTTGGTATATTATTATATGTCAATCTTTATGATGAGACTATAGGCTCAAGAGAGTTTAAACTCTTGTCTTCTATTCCAAGAATGGTGCTTGGTACACAACAGGTTCTCAGTAAACATTCATTGAATGAATGAATGAATGGACCTGAAATACTTAGACACATGTGGGTACTTTATAAAAGGGTTGTGAAGAATGAGATAGGAGAAAAAACATTTGTGAGTGCAGGAAAAGACATTCTCTGAGGTCCACAGGCTTGATACAGTCCTTTTTGGGGTGGAAGATCCTAAGCATTTAGGACATGAGGATACTGGATGCCAGGATACTAGAGATGAGGTAAGGAAATGCAGAAATCCAGCAACACAAATTTTTTTGGGGGGTGGTACCTTCAGTAATGACCCTCTTCCTCTACATGCCCCTCCTTTGTCCTGCCAGAAAAATACTTATTTTCATAATGTACAATCCTTGCTGAATGTTTTAATTAGTCTTTTTGTTGCTGTGACCAAAAGAACTGAAAACAACAATTAGAGGAAGAGAAGTTTATTTCGGGGCTTGCAGTTTCAGAGGTCTCAGTCCATAGACAGCTGGCTCCATTCCTCAGGGCTTGAAGTGAGGCAGAACATCATGGCAGAAGAGTGTGATGGAAGAAGCAGGGAACATGGCACCAGAAAGCAGAGAGAGAACTCTGCTCAACAGGGCAAACTATAAACCAGAAGATACAGGGACCCAACTCCTCTAGCCACACCTTACCTGCCTGCAGTCACCACCGAGTTAACCCCCATTGAAGGATTCATGCACTGTTTAGGTTAGACAACCCAATCATTTCACCTCTAAACCTTCTTGCATTGTCTCACACATGAGCTTTTGGGATACTCCTCACATCTAAACCACAACACAGAATTAGTGAAAAGCTGCGAAGGGTTGGTCACTGCAGGCTGCCAAGACAGGTCACTGTGGCAATGAAGAGCAACCATAGAGCATTGGGTATTTCATTCTGAGAAGCTGGTGAGCAGAGTGAGGTCCACAAGACCACCGGAGTGAGGGATTGTTCCTCACCAGGGTTCTGTAAAACTCAGATGTATTTCCTTCCTGCTTGTCTCTGTAGTCAATTCCTAGCAACTGTTGGTGTGTTTCTATTTAAAGCAATAACAGGTAACACAAACATCAAAAGAAAAAACTTTGAATACATGGCTATGACCCGCTCAAATAAATACCACGATGAAGTTATTTCTAAATATCTGTTTAAATATTTTAAAAAACAAGCATAGGTTAATTTTTATGAATAATGCAATGTGGCCAGGTAGTCACACAAAATCTATTACTGAAAATTTTTAATAAATCTTGGAGAACTCTAAAGACCTGAACACCAACCTATACAAGTATGCATTCAAGTATAGTTTCTAATGTCCCTCTTTTAAATTCGAGCTTATAAGTAACACTGATAATAGCTGACAGTTATTTAGCATAAATACTGTTCACACTGGTCTGAGCCTGTGTGCCAACTCCAACACAGGTGTGATGTGGCTAAGAGCTTCTTTTGCCTAAATGAAGGAATGGAGAGCCAGAGGAAAGAGCTGATTTATTGAAAGATTACTCAAAAAGCTAGTGTAGAAGTTCTGAAGAAAGGTTGAGTCTTTTGGTTCCTATTTATGAAATCTTGACCTTGCCCTGGTAACACTACAACAAGGCCAAACATGACAAGAAGTGGAATTTGCAAATAAGCATGTGTGACCTTTTGTACAAATATGTGGGTGGATCGAGAGAAAAAAGAACAGTAAATGATGGGTGGAAAATAATTTGGCTCTTTCCTATAAAACTAAACATACTCTTACCATATAATCCAGCAATTGAGTTTCTTGGTATTTAACCAAATAAAGGGAAACCATTTATCCACAGAAAACCTATATATGGATGTCTTTAGCATTTTTATTTGTAATTGCCAAAACTAGAAAGCAACAAAAATATCTTTCAACATGTGATTTTTGTTTAAACTTGTGGTATGTCCAAAACAAAAGAAATAAGCTATCAAGCCATAAGACATGAAGGAAACTTGGTTGCATATTATTAAGTGAAAGAAGCTAATCTGAAACCTGGCATGGTGGCATGTGCTGAAATTCTAGTGACTCGGGAGACTGAGACAGGAGGATTGGAAGTTCAAAGCTAGCCTCAGCAACTTAGCAAGACTCTAAACAACTTGGCAAGACACTGTCTCAAGATAAGAAGGACTGGGGATGTAGCTCAGTGATTAAGTGCCCTGGGTCCAGTCTACAGTACCAAAAAAAGAAAGAAGAGGTAGAGGAGGAGGAGGAGGAGGAGAAGGAAAGGAAGAGAAAGAGGAAGAGGAGAGGAGGGGGGAGAGGGAGGAGAAAGAGGAAGAGGAGGAAGAAGTAGGAGGAAAAGAGGAGGAGGAAGAAAGAGAAGAAGAAGCAGCTAATCTGGAAAGGCTACATACTGTGTGACTCCAACTATATGATATCCTAGAAAAAGAAAAAGTTGTCATAAAGATCTAGGATTGCCAGAGGCTAAGGAGGGATGAATAGGTAGAACACAGAGATACTAAAGCTATTTTTATAGTAAGAGTGGATATATATTAATATACATTTTTATAAGCCCATAAAATATATACCAAGATTTATTCCTAAAATAAACTATGGCCTTGGCGTGATAAGGATGTGTCAACATAGAGTCACTGAGTGTAACAAATGTACCACTGTGGTGGGCGATGTTGATAATGGGAGATGCTGTGGACGGGTTGGGGGAGAGGGTGCACCAAACTCTGCTTTCCAGGGATCTGTGCTGTGAACTGCTCTAAAAAAATAATCTGTTAAAAAATTCATGAGCAAGCCTGTGTGGGTGGGGATGAGGGCGATGTTAGAACCAAGTACAGGAGTAAAGCATTTGCCAGTTTGCCATTGACTTCGCCCGTGACCAAGAGTATATAGAAGGACAGAAGTCATTCTTTCTCAAATTCTTTGAGTGCCTGCTACACACCTGTCACATTTACACCACACTGCATCTTCACACACACAAAAATTTACACTCTCAGTTGGGCTCCAAGAAAATGAGTGATTTTTTGCTGAAAGTCACATGACTAGAAAGTTCCACAGTCCACATTCAAATATCATTCTGCTGACTCCACCCAGCTTTCCTCTCTAAGTTCTGGAAAGGTGAAGACAGTGGCCAAGGGAAAGGTTTACTCCACTACACACATCACACTTCAGGATCAACTGTGCACTTGTGATTCATACCTGGCATAAGGATGGGCTGTTTGTGGAAAGGAAGATATAACACCACATCCATAGAATCATCATTTATTTACTTCACCATTCAAAGAAAAATAAGAGGCTGTGGAGAAGGCGATGGGGAAGGAATGGACTGAGAATCATTATTGCTACACAGAGCTATTGCCCTCCTGGAATTTCTCATATCAATGATACGAGGTCACTGGGAATGGACTAGCAGTCAGACTTTCCTGGGAGTCACCCTTTCTTTGACCAGGAGGAAGGAAACCCTCTGCAGCTTTGAAGCCATGCCAGGGAAGGTTGCCTGACAGCCAGGCGGCAATGCAGGGAGTGGCCGAGGCCCAGGGGAATCTGGCTCTGTTCACCACAACCAGCATATCTGGAGCAGGCCTCTCCATGCCATTTACTAATGGGAGATTGAAGTGGTGAGAAAGTGCTGAAATGCAGAGTGACAGAGAAAAAGCAGTGGAGAACTCAGGAGAGAACTCAGTTCTCTCCAGGGAACTCAGGGTTCCTGAAAGCTATGTGCTTTCAGGACTACGGCTTAATCATGCCTCTATTTATGGCATCAGTATGAAGTCCTTTCAGAGTGCCCCTCACTATGGTTATTTAATTTTCAGCTTTTTAATCTCAGATGTTATAAAAGGTCCGTGTAACTCTGGTTACCACAGAGTTTTCTCCATTCCTTGATTACCACTGACAGAACTGATTGTCCTCCAAATCAACAGCAAGTCTCAGGTCCCCAAAGATGTTAATCAACTGTTCTGAAGTCCATCTTACCGCAGAAGCCCCAGCAGAAGGCAGACAGAGCTTCCTCCATACAACCCCTATGAAGGTCACCTTTGCAGACATCTAGAGTCTCACTCCATCACTCTGGCTGTGCTGTGAGGCAGAAACGTCCCTCTCTGAACATCCTCTCCAGCATTCAATGAGGAATGGCACAGGGCCTATGTGTAGCTAGGTTACCAGGACCCTCATACCCAGACCCAGGCAGGCTTCCCCAAGTCTCATTTCTTCTCTGTAGTCTACCCTAGGAACTCAGTCTTCCTCCTCTCAGGACCTGCACTCATCCTATTCTGCTATCTCCATCCTGGTTGGAGAAGACGTAAGTACCCTCCACACCCACACACACACTTCCTTGTTAATCCAAGCAGAGAACAAGTTTCACTCTTTATTATTGCAAGGGAAGCAAAAGTCAATTCTCATTTTCTCTCTCTCTCTCTCTCTCTCTCTCTCTCTCTCTCTCTCTCTCTCTCACACACACACACACACACACACACACACACACACACACACACACAAACAAAACCCTTACTCTCCTTGGCTTTACTTCTGACTTCCTTCCCAGATGGAATAACAAATCCTCTTTCGCCCTGCGCCTCTACTTTTATTCTCCAACCGATGTTCACCTAAACTCTCCCTTATATTCTGACCCAGACTTTTCCAAAGGTCATGCAAAACTCATATTCCCTGGTGGTCTCTAAAGTGACAATTAAGGCAAAAGTGATCATTGAGCCCTTAGAATGTGGTAGGCACTGTTAAAAATGATTCATGTGGATTAGCTAATATTGTCCCTACGCAACCCCTGATGTGGGGGTATTATTCCCATTTTACAGATGAGGAAACGGAGGCTCAGAGATATTAAATTGATTTGCTCAATTTCCCATTACCTTATAATGAGAAAATTTCCCATTACCTTATAATTGCTCAATTTCCCATTACCTTCTAATTGAGAAAGCTAGGATTTTAAACTTGGTCTGAAGGCAAATCTAATCCTTTCAGCCCCAAAATGCTCTATTCTTAGAGATTACTGGACAATTTACATATGGATCTACATAATATTTGTTTCTTTATTCTAATACACAAGAAACACAAATGTAGAAAGATGACAAAACACATTACTCATCTAACAGCAGGATTAGTCTTTATGAATTTGAACTACTACCTAGTCACCGGGGATCTTCACCACTTACCATAACACAGGACACTGATTTATTTTATTGTTATATCATTCTCAGAAGACCAGGAAAAACAAAGTAGTAAATATTCTTGGCAACTTGAGAGTACCCGTGTAACTCAATGGAGTTCTTTTAAATCTAGTGGGATGGGCTGCATTGGGTATCTCCTTCAAAGTAAAGGATGTATTGATGGGCCCTGAGACTTCAAATACTAAGAAAGAGACACAAAGCTTTATGTGTATCTTAGGAATTTGGAGGCAACATGTACAATACTAGGTGAACAAAAGGCTGCTTTGCATTGGACCCAGAACAATGAAAACTTTCCATCAGGTCAAGATTGTAACAAAAGAAGCTTTACCACACGTCCCTTAAAATTCAGCTGATTCAGTTGTGTTCAAAGCATCTGTGGGTGCTCTTTGGAAGTGATCCTTAACTAAACACTGGATTATCTGAGTCCCTTATGCCCTGGAACTTAAAAGTATATATTGCTGATGCCTCAGTTCACTTTAAAGATATTCTATTGCTTGGTTTAAAACCATCAACTTATGGATACCAGTGGTTGCCCAATTTGTGTGTACATTAGAATCACCTGGAAAGCCTGTCAAAATGGAGTGCTGAGGCCTACCCCAGCTTCTCATTCAGTAGGTCTGGAAGGTGAGACCCCAGACTTGCTTTTCAACAAGTTCTCAGATGATACTGAGTCTCTGGGAAAGGGAACCACACTTGAAGAACCACTGATGGAAGCTGTAAAATTTCCATAGGAGAATCACAATGGAGTCTTCTACCTCCTTTGCTACTCAACGAATGATCTACGATCAGCAGTACTGACAATGCCTAGGGGATTGTTGAACATGAAGAACCTCAGGTCCCAGACCAAATTTTGGAATTTGAATCTTCATTGTAATACAGTCCCCCCATGATTCAAATGCACATTTAAGTTTTAGAACCATTGATCTGGGAATCTGAAGCAAACCCATGCTGTATTCAGTAAAGAATAATTCTTCATTTGAACAAATGACAATTCTCCACTGGAAGTTCTTGACTTGCTATTGGGCCCTAGTAGAGATATTCCTGCTCCAACAGGTCTAGAATTATTCCCAGATTTCAAAGTTTATATTATATAAGGAGTTATGATTCTAATGCAATATTTTGTCATATGTACAAGCAGTTCATCAAATATTTTCCCTCCAATTGAACTATAGCTATGTCTGCATCTGCATATTTCCCCCTCAAATTGTTCATGCCCCCCCACCTCCAGCATTTCTCCACCCAGTTATCTAGAAATAAACTGCGCCCTCCTTTGTCACTTGCTGGACAAGAAAAGTTACTACAATGTCATGACCATAATTGATTTTCCCTTTCTTAGGTAGACCTACCCTGTGTGAGCCTTTGGATTTCATGAAGATTTATTTTTTAAAAATGTATTTAAGTTTTTTCATGACCAGACAAAATGTCATTATTGCAACATTTAGGTTCTGAACACCCCTTTCCACAGATGATGTGGTATTGTTGATAAGCACCATACTCCTAAGTCCCAGAGTCTTCTCTGGATATAGATAAAGTTGGGAGAGATTACATAGATGAAAACACTATCCTTAAAAAAAATTAACTATAGTAACAACAAAACATGGGCACTTGGAGGATTGGCTACTGCTCGAAATGGTGGCAGACCTTGGTGTCAACGCCATGGTGCTGGTTCTGCAGGAATGCAGGATGCTGGAGTTAGGGGGTCATGGAGGCTTCCACCAAGATTTCAAAGGAAGGCCTTGAAGGCCAGACAAGGTGCAGGAGGGTTGAAGTCCCGTGGGCACCCCCTGGGAATGCAAAGCGTGGAGATGTGAGGAGGAAGCTGAAGCTGCAGTTAAACCTCCAAGATTAAGAAATGCCAGAAATGTGGGACATCATCTTAGGAAAGCTGCAGGAATTGCACAGAGACAAGCCAACAGAAAGGTCACTTAGGATGCAAACAACAAAACCACAGGGATGGAGCTACACAAGTCCTTTGGAGAGAACATCAAGATGCCATCTGCCCCAAATGCTGGACATGGAGCTACTGGACCTGTTTGTCCAGCTGGATTTTGGTCTTGCTTTGGTCCCATCCCTTCTTTCTATGCCCCTATTTTTGTAAATGGAAATGTTTACTCAGTACCTTTATACGTTGGATATTTGTAAACTGCTTTTAATTTTACGTGAGCTCACAATGCAAGATTGCCTTAGCCTCAAAGACTTTGGATTTGAACTTTGAGCAATGTCGGAACTGTTGAGACTATGGGGACTCTTGGAAATGGACTGAATGTATTTTGCATTGTCAAAGAGTGTGAGCTTTTGGGGACCAAGGGAGGAATGTTATGGTTTGGATATGAGGTGTCCCGCAAAAGCTCACAGGTGAGATCATGCAAGAACGTTCGGAGGAGAAATGATTGGGATGTAAGAGTCTTAACTCAATCAGTGAATTAATCCCTGATGGTATTAATTTAAGTGGGAGGGTGTGGCTGGAGGAGGTGGGAATTGGGGCATGGCTATGGGGTATATATTTTGTATCTGGAGAGTGGAAACTCTCTCTCTCTGATTTCTGATTTCTTGCCTCTGTCATGCTTTTCCACCATGATGTTCTGCCTCACCTCAAGCCCAGAGGAATGGAGCCTCCCTTCTAAGGACTAAGATCTCTGAAACTGTGAGTCCTCAAATAAATTTTTCCTCCTTTACAAGAAAAAGAAAAAAGAACAAAAACATGGCTACATGTCTGTCATGGATGATCACCAATTCTAACTTGAACTATTCAAGTAAGTAAGATTATAAAATATCTCCAAGCTTGCCAATTCATTCAAGAACTGAATACTGGATTCAGCAGGTGCTGCACAAAGGAAACGGAATATTTCTCTATTGATATTTGAGTCAAGAAATAATAATGGAGAGAGACGAATGCAAGAATAATTTTATTCAATCAGCCTCACTATAATCCCATTGTTGCCAGATTATTCATGGCTCTAAATTGTTATTTTCTTATTGTTAGTGAACCTCATTTTGTTATCACATCATTATTACTAGCGATAGGCCTAGACCAAAATTTTCACTTGGTTTTGAACTTCTGTGGATCTGAGGATTGAGGACAAAGTCACAGCCACATTTGGGAGCATATTCAATAGCCATAGTCAGAATTTTCAGGCCATTGATAGATGGCAAATAATTTAGAATTCACAGATGCAGAGGCAGAGGTAGGTTCATCTAGCTTTAACCCCAGGTATGTCAGAAAGGTGTGCAAGAGATACTAGCCACCTCATTTGGGGACAGACTTTTTTTTTTTTTTTTTTTGTACTGGGGATCAAACTCAGGGGCGCTTAACCACTGAGCCACATCCCCAGCCCTTTTTTGTGTATTTAGAGATAGGGCTCACTAATTTTCTATGGCTGGCTTTGAACTAGCTAGCCGTCCTCCTGCCTCAGCCCCCTGAGCCACTGGGGACTACAGATGTACACCAACATGCCTGACTTAGGCATGTTGTGCCTCTGTAGGCACAAATAAGCCATTGCTACAACTTTAATTAGATTCAGGGTGGGGGTGCAGTTCCCATCAGCATCCCTAGAGAATTTCTCAGAGGTCAGGCTATTGGGAACAATTAGTCAGATACTGCCAGGGAGATTCTCCACGCTGTTGTCCACGGATAGCAAGTACTTGCTGTGGTGCATCAGGTGCATCAGCATCTAGAAGACCCCAAGATATTAAGATGGAGGCACAGCAGCACCCGGAAACCCTTGCATTATTCTGGCATAAGGGCTCAGAAGTGCAGGCACATGTAACAAATCACCATCCTTAGATAGGGGCTGAGCTGGAGAGCCCAGAACTATGCTCTCTGTGCCCACCGACAGGCACCTCTTAAATGGAACCTGGAGTTTGGCTTCTGAACTTCAAGTTTTTGAAGATGACAACCAAGAACACATCTGCTAGGTAACGGGCTGAGGACTAGGCCACACGGACTCGAGATAAACAGTGGGGCAGCAATAGGCTCCTGGGAACTTCAGGGAGCAGCATCTCTGGGCTGGGTAGCAGTTTTGTAGGCCATAGAGACACTGCAGTGCCTGGTACCCGGCGGGGCGGGGGCAGGAGTGGGGACAGGGATGGATTCCAAGTCCTGAGGTCACACCCTGTGTGGACACAGACCAAGCAGAGGGTGGGTCCACATGAGGCCCTGGTTTCACATGAACCCAGTTGGTCAGCTTCACATGAACCCAGGTGGTCAGCTTCTGTTGGACCAACAACATGGTCTCCATGTTGTCCACAACCACCCGGTCTTGCTAGTGTTTCCACAGCTCATAGCGCTCAGGTTGCAGGGTGCGCACAAAAGTGCCCATGGAGAAGCTGACCCTGGCCTCCCCACAGCTGCACTGAGACGCCACTTTGCCATAATCAATCCATCGCGGAGTGGCGAAATTGATGGCCTCTGCACAGTTGAAGCTATGGTTGAAGCCAGCGTGGTAGCCACAGGGAAATGTCACCATGAACTCCCCAGCCTCCTGAGTCACGCAGTTGAAGGGAATGCCATTCTCCTTAAGGACTGTGGGTGAGATGAGGGCCACCTTGTGCCTCAGGAAGGTCTCACAACCCTGGGAGCTGCCCGGGAAAAGCTCCCTGGCCAGGTCTCCAGGCGCCACCCATGTTCAAGGGCACCGCAAACCACGTTTTGGGCTCCCCAAAGTGCAGGTAGTTGATGCTATAAAGGTCCATGTCCTCTGTGTGCCACGCAAAGGTGGTCTTCCACATACCAAAGTACAGGTAGGGTGTGTTGATGCCCTCGATAATAACTCCACATTCCTGTTCCAACAGGTCCTGAATGGTTCCCAGGTGTCCCAGGTTCCACTCTTCAGTGTTGTCATCAATAAGGAGCCACTGATGTCAGCACCAGCATAAATTGGTGAGTTACAGAGGCGGTTCTTCCAGTGCTTTCTCTCCAAATCTCAAAATTCAGGTGTGGGGGAGTCCTATACTTGTCACTGTTTGCCAGGAGGTGGTACTCCCCCACTGTCATGGCTTTCTTCTTTTTGTGGTATTGAGTGAACATACCTGCCTTCCCAGAGACCGCCTGGATCCAGGTAGAGATACTCCAACACACAGAGAAAGTTTTCTGTGGGCAGCTACTGCCCACAGTAAACTCAGGTTTGGAGGACTCTGGCTTTATACCGGAGTTCTGCTCTAATCTAATCAACATACACCTAATGTAATCCCAGAGCTAAGTTTGACATCCCACTTAATTCATGTCCATCCACTCTCCCCCTTTTTAATCTAATCCAATCAATCTAAAAATGGACAGTATGGCTGGAGAAGTGGGAAAAAAATTGGCAGAACATTGAACCTCTCCCAGTGCATTCCTGAAACAAGGAACCCTAAAGGAAAAGGGAGGATATGGAATGCTAGGCCCTAAACCTTGACCTTCCCCCTGTCAACCTAGTCCTGAATGACATTGGCAACATTTGAATACTCATCCTTCGGTGTCTAATTTTAACCTGTACAGCTGGCCCCTGATGGTCGAAACTGCACTACACAATGATTACATCCTCCTCCTCATACCCTACAAAATCAGAATCCCTTCTGTAACTAAGGGCAACTTTCCCATCCGGAAAGTGGACCCAAATGACGCCCAAATAGGCGAAGGAATAAAGTCCTCTTTGAATCTGTTGAGGTCTGCCTCCCGTTTTCCTTTTTGCGCTTACACTAGTAATGTTGATCAAAAGAGTTTCAGCCAGGCATGGTGATTGATGCACGCCCACAATTCAGGCTACTGGGGAAGCTGCCGCAAGAGGATCAAAAGTTCGAGGAACTTTTCAGGCTGGGAAACTTGGCAAAACCCTGTCTCAAAATGAAAAGTAAATAAATAAAAAGAGCTGGTATATAGCTCAGTAGTGAACCACTTGCTTAGCATGTATGAGGCTTTACGTGTTACATTTTTTTGTAGTTGTAGATGGACAGAATGCCTTTGTCTATTTTTATGTGGTGCTAAGAAGGATAGAACCCAGTCAATGCCTCACACATACTAGGTAAGTGCTCTATCACTGAACTACAGCCCCAGCCAGAGACTCTAGGTTTGATCCCCAATACCTCCTTCCCAAATAAAAGGAAAACATGAGGAAAAAAGTTTCCAGAACTTCGCAGGAAATACATGGAATGAGCCTACGTTATCTTATAATGCTGAAAATACAGATATGCTAAATACAAAAAAAACATTGATTGGGGTCTGTTAAAGGGGCATATGAAACCGTTCCTAATGGCCAACTTTCAAAGAAACTGAGTAAAAAATAAAATAAAAAGTAATATTGTATTATAACCTTGTTATACTCTCCAAAAAGATTCTCAAGTACCATCAAGACAGAGTCAGCCCCACCCTAATCCCTTCCCTCCCTATAGAACTAACTCGCACAACCCCCCCACCCCCCTACCCCCCACCCCCCCCCACCTCCCCCGCCCCCCACCCCCTTGTAGCTGGCCAGCTAAACTAAAGGCTTCTTTTGGCTTTACGAGAACAGCTTGGATGATCTTATTTTCGTCAGGTATAACAATCTGAGGTAGAAAACAAATAAGTTCACCTCGATTTAAATAAATGGTTAAATACATTTAAAAATTGGAGAGAAAATACAAATTTTTTTTGCGTAGAATTCTAATAAATTACATAAATTAAAATTTTTCCTATTTTTAAAAAATCAAATAATTTTACACACAAAGAATTATAGTTATATATTTTAATGTACTTTGTGTGTGCCTTTTTCAACACTGATATTGCCCCATGTAGCTGTACTTTATTCCATTTTCTTTCTATAAAGTATTCAATTGTATGAATATTTCTGCCATTGATGAGGATTTGAATTGTTTCTACTTTTGGCCTCTTACAATGTTACTCTGACCATTTTTGGACCTTGTACATTGTGTACAAGTGTTCATGTGTACTCATATTAATGAATGGATCTCTTGGACATAGAACACGTGAATGCAAACTATCATCCAAACTGCTTTTCAACAGTTTATACCAAATTAGCTCTGTATGAGGGTGCTTATTGACTTTCATCTCTGCAAATCTTAGGTAAATATTAGCCTTTTTAGTGTTAGGCAGTCAGGTGAAGGCTTAGTGGTATCCCATTAAGGTCTGTGTTTCCCTGATTACTGTGACAGTACTTTTTCATACGTTTATTGGATATTTGAATATTCTTATTCAGGAAGAGACTATTAATAATTTCATCCACTTTCTTTTAAACTATGTTCTCATTCTTTGTACAGCTATCTCTCAGTATCTGGGGTCAGGGAACTGATTCCAGGAATCCCCTGAAGATATGGAAATCCATGGATGCTCATCTCCCTTATATAAAATGGTATAGTACTGAAGCCAGAATTGTGGACAGGCGGTTAGTGTAGAAATAGGGAATCTGGTCAAATAGAGGAATGGAGGCCATCAGAGTCTGGGAAGTTGGAGACGCCCCTGGGAGATTGGAATGTCAGTGTCTCCAGAGTCCTTTGGATCATCAAGTTTACCTGCTTAACTGCCCCTCCCCAAAAGCTGCTGGCAAGGAGCCTGAATCTCCAGGTGGCCCTTCCCCCTGCCATTTGCATCTCACCTTTTTGCTGTGTCACCACTGCTGCATAGGCAGGAAAGAGAGATAAGGATCCGAGGAAAGAACAGAAGAGGAAGACCCTAACCTATAAAAGATGTAGGGTGTGCTCACTTCTGGGGATCCTAGAACATCAGCCATGGCCCACTTCTCCCTCCCAGGAGAAGTCTGTGTTACTACTTTTAAATAAAGCCTGCTTAATATGCTTACCTTGGCGTGCTTCTCTGGCATTATACTTTAACACCTGAGGAAGCAGAACTCCTCACTGGTAAACATCGGTATCAGTATTCGCACATAACTTACGTGTATCCTCTGATATACTTTAAATCAAGTCTAGATTACTTATAATACCTAATACAATGTAAATACAATGGAATTAGTTGTTATGTTTTTTAGGGAGTGTCAAGAATAAATGTCTGTACGCATTCAGTACAGATTTAATATTTTTGAAAATATTTTCATTCCATGATTGCTTGAATCTGTAGATGCAGTGGAACCCATGGATACTGAGAATCAACTGCAATAGCTCTTTATACACTTGATAATATAGCTTTTTATTGAATATGAGTAATATAATATCTATTCACACTCCTTGGTTTGTCTTTTCTCTCCTTCATCATACCTTTTAATGAACAGAAGTCCCTCTTTATCAATTATAATCAAAATATTATTAAAGTAGCTAACATTGCTGGTGTGGTGGTACATACTTGTAATCCCAGCGACTGGGGAGACTAAGGCTGGAGGATTTCAAGTTTGAGGCCAGCCTCAATGTAACTCAGTGGTAGAGCATCCCTGAGTTCAATACTCCCTAGTATCATGTACAAAAAAAGAATATATATGGTGAGTCTCAAATGACAGACACTGTTTAATTTACTCTTTACAAAATAATTGATTTAATCCTCATGATAATTTACAAGGAAAATCTTCTTAACTCTATTTTCAGATGAGGATATTGAGTCATGGAGACATTAAGTGACATGATATCAGGTATTCAAATAAGTATCTTAAAATTGATTTCCCTTTTAAAAAATGGTGACTTTTCACTTATCAAACTGTGATATTTGAGTTTAAGTGGACAAATGCATGTATGTACAGAATAGACAGGCCAGGGTCTTAGTCTGTTTTTTGTTGCTGTTACGGAAAGTTCAGTTCTTGTCCCCAGTGCCAATTAATTTTTTTTTTTTTTTTTTTTTTTTTTTTGTTACCCAGTGCCAATTTAACAAAGAAGATACAGTCTTGAGAAAAAGGAAAAAGAAGGTTTATTGCTTTGCTAGCAAAAGAGAAGCACAGGGGACTCCTGTCCCAGAGGCTATGATTCTGCCCCTAAGGAGTCAAAGAGGGTTCTTAAAGAAACTATTCAAAGGCTACATTCCAGGTGTGCCTTGACAGAGGATCCCAGGTTTGCCCTGGTGGGGTGTGAAATTCACTTGTTAATTTCAGAGATAGTCACTTCCTTGATCTTCTAGTGCCATCTCCTTCCTGTCATGTGCCTGTACTCAAAGACAAGTAACCTGGCCTGGAATGGGAAAAGGTAATCTTGTTTCCTGCTCCCAAGTCAGGGAGCGAGAAAGGGAGAAGAGGAAAAGAAAAACAGTCCATTTTAAAATAAGCCTCAGTGGCAGAGCAGCAAGGGCAAAGCATAAGATGGACCACTGTTACATTGCTACAATAACATTCCTGAGGCTTGATACTTTAATAAAGAAGTGTGCTTACTTCACAATTCTAAAGGTTCAAGACCATGGAGGGTTGGTTCATGCCTGTAATCCCAGTGGCTCAGAAGGCTGAAGCAGGAGGTCTCAAGTTCAAAGCCAGCCTCATTAACTCAGCAAGGTCCTAAGCAATTTAGCAAGACCCTGTCCCTAAATAAAATATAAAAAAGGACTGGGAATGTGCTCAGTGGTTAAGCATACCTGGGTTCAAACCCTAATACCAGAGAAAGAGAGAGAGAGGGAGGTAGAAAATGAATTAGCATCCAAAAATGAAGTCAGGCACAGTGCCATATACCTGTAATCCCATCCACTCAGGAGGCTGAGGCAGGAGCATTGCAATTTCTAGGCAAACCTGGACAAGTTAGTGAGACCATGTCTCAAAAATGAAAAATAAAATGGGCTGGAGGTATAGCTCAGTGGCAAAAAAAATCCAAAACTGACTACGTTATACTTCCCAAAAAGATTCTCCAGTGCCATCAGGAGAGAGTCAGCCCCACCCTAATCCCCCCTCCCCATGGCCCAACCCTAATTCCTCTGGAAAAGTTGGCAACAACAGAATTAACACACAATTTCCTGGCACCCCGCTTTTAGGAGTAAGGGCAATTGTCGCTGGCCAGCTAAAATAAAGGCTTCTTTTGGCTTTACGTGATCGGCTTGGATGATTTTATTTTCTTTGGGTACAACATACAGACTACAGATCAATTTTTAAAAAATAGTCAACTCAAAAAAGTAAGCAAAGTCCTAGAAAACACAACTCAAAAAAGAGGAAATCCATAGGGCCAAGAAATATGTGAAGATGTTTAAGATCATTGATAATTGGAGAATACAATAAGACAGTATTTTTTACGGACTTAGATACGAAAAATGAATAGGTGTGACAATACAATAATGGGCCAAAGTGGGAAAACAGAGCTTTCCTACAGTGCTAAAAGAGATAGAAATTGGAAAACAATCTAGCTGTCCCTAGAAAAGTTGAAAATAAACATAAATACAACTCATCAATTCTATTTCTGTGTATGAAGATGTGCAATGAAGTATTGGTTGAGGTAGCAAAGATGTGTACGTAGCTGGGCATGGTGGGGCATGCCTGTAATCCTAGTGGCTCAGGAGGCCCAAGGCAGAAGGATTGCAAGTTTGACACCAGCCTCAGCAACTTGGTAAGGCCCTAAGCAACTTAATGACACCCTGACTCAAAATAAAAAATATAAAGGTCTGGGGATATAGTTCAGTGGTAAAGTGCCACTGGGTTCAATCCCTGGAACCAAAAAAAAAAAAAAAAAAAAGAAAGAAAGAAAGAAACATACAAACACACAAAAAAAAGCAGATGTGAAAGTACTTTATTTGTCCAGCAGCAGAGGAAGGGATGTAATGAAAAGTTGCACAGATCCTATTGACTCTTGAAGTTGCCAGAATCTGTATGTGTAGCAACATGCTTTGCTTAGATCTTGTACACTGAGTTTTTTTAAAAAGATGGTGAAGGGGGAAATAAGTTGGTGAAAGCACAAATAACATGCTACTTTTGTGTGTAGAATTATGACTATAACCTTGAAGATTCACTGATCTCATTATTTCTTAGAAGTGAAGAAAAGCCTAAAAATAGACGTCTTGCAGAGAGAACAAAGGGAGTTCCACATTTATTTGTATATGTTTTATTATCAATGTCTCTTGATTTTCCAAAATAGAATAGAACAAAAACTTACTTGAATAGACAAACAGGTAGATATGGGTGTGCTTTACTAAGAAGAATGCTCCAAATTGAGTGTGTTCAGATTGAGGAGTGTGGCAACAGCAAGTAATATATAATTCTGAGTAAAATTTCTTGAAGAATCTCCTCCAATCCTTGAGTCTCCAGAAGACTAATTCAGAAATTTGTTTAACTATACCATTCTTTGCACTTATAGGCAAGAGAATAAAAAAATATTATGAATGTTGCAGAGTAAAAATATAGGAATGCCATGGAAGCAGCATTGTGTGCTTGTTTCTTGTCTTTAACGTCCAAGGGGTGTTTTTGTTTGTTTTGCTTTTTTTAATCAAAGACTTCCCACAACATCTATGCATCTGGGAATAAATTGTGATATTGCTGAAAGATAACAAGAAGAAATGCAGCTCCTGTTGTTCAAAATAGGAACGCAAGCCAAGGTTACTCCCTGAAGACAGACTTTTCAGAATTCCTTTATGTCTCTGCATTGTCATATCCACAATCTAATTCTACCACTAAATTTTACAATTACCTTTTCTCGCCTCGAAAACAAGAACAAGAATATCTGGTCTTCAACTGAGATTGCTATAAAGGACTAACTGAAATGATAATTTGATGGAGCTGACCCAACCAACTACTAAATTCTCAAATAAATTTTCAACAAAACCTCTTGCACTTTTCAATTTCACTCCCAACTCCAGTGATATACTAGGTGTCATAAACTCTTGTCCCCATTTGGTTCTACAGCTTGGGCTGTTTTCTATTTTTTTTCTCCCCACCAACCCAGGACTCAGTTTTCTGAGATTTGTTGAAAAAGTTCTCACTTTTTCACCTGCTATTATCCTGTCTCCTACTCAGTTTGCTTCAGAATAAAATCCATAAAATAAAATGCATTAATCTTAGGTCTTCAGTGAGTATTAAAAATTGAGTGCAAACATGCAAACATCACATAAAAAAGATGTTGGGTGATCCAACCACCCCCTAATATTCTCTCCTGCCTGGATCTTCCTGGTCAGTTCCTACTCCCCACTAGAAGCAACCACTGGCTAGCTTCTATGACTGCAGAACAGTTTGGCACATTCTTGGATGGAATATAAATAGAATTGTGATCTTGTTTTCTCTTGGAAATGGTTTCTTTAGCCCAACCTTATGTTTCTGAGATCTGTTTATTATGGCATGAACCTGTGGTTCATTCCTTGAGATGGATGAGTCATATTTCTTTTTTTCATTTTTTAGAAATTTTTTTACTGGTTCTTTTTAGTTATACATAACAATAGAATTCATTTTGACATGCTTACAAAAGCATGAAACATAATTTGTTCTATATCAGTCCCCAATACTTCCACTTTCCCTCCACTCCTCCCTCCCTCTGTTCCCATCCCTCTACTCAACTGATCTTTCTGCTATTTACCAATTTTTAAATAGTGTCCTGTGAATGTTCATGATGGTGACATTCACTGTGGTATATTCATACTTGTACATAGAAAAGTTAGGTCAAATTCTTTCCATTGTCTTTCCTTATCCCATCCTTTCTCCCTTCCCTTCATTCCCCTTTGTTTACTCCACTAATCTTTCTTGTATTTTTTTTATCCCTCCCCACACCCCTTATTTTGAATTAGCTTCCACTTCTCAGAGAAAATATTTCACCCTTGACTTTTGGGGATTGGCTTATTTCACTTAGCATGATAGTCTCCAGGATATCCATTTACCAGCAAATGCCATAAAGTCATTCTTCTTTATGGCTAATGCTTCATTGTGTGTATGTACCCCCTTTTCTTATACATTCATCTGATGAACACTTCAATAAACT
>JAJEJO010003913.1:0-10693 GCA_020662805.1 Glaucomys volans
ACACACACACACACACACACACACACACCTCTGAAAGGTACTTTGAATGTGGAGAGCTAGAAGGAACCATCTAGAAAGAGCAGAAGGAGAGAGCCAGGTGTCTCAGAGGTGTTCTAGGTTTGAAAGTCCCACAAAGTAGAATCAAAGGAGACCTAAGGTTTTCATTGCTATTGTCCTGCTAACAGCAGAAAATGAGACCAAATCCTGGCAGACCAGCCATTTATTTTTTATTTTTTATTTTGTGATGTCTCCTGAGGCAGACGCCCAGGACGTCCTCGAATCTGCTATCCTCTTGCCTCAGACTTGTGAGTAGCTGGGATAACAGGTGCACACCATCATACCAGCTTTATATATTCTTTCAAAATAAGAAAATGATCAGTATGACATTCTAGTACTCAACTGTTTTTTGAGATTTTAGTTTATCTATGAAAGAGGCTCTAACAACCTTGCTAATAACACACAAATTTGACTAGCCCCTAAATATTTAGAGTCTGCTCTCTCTGAAAGGAGCTAATAAGCAATTAAATAATACCCATGGAGATGGAGAAATGGTCCCTTAGGGAGGAATATTGACAATGAGTAATCAAGACTCAGTCCTGGGGTGAGGATAATGTTTCTGATTCAAGGAAAGTGGTCATAGGGACTCAACATTAAAACAAATATTTACTCTCCATGATGCCCAGAGTGAACTTGCCCTCCCACGTTTTAAGTAATATGCACTTTTCCTGCTGCCAAAACATAGGTATAGTCAGAACTCTTCATTATCCCTTTCTTCACTCCTCATCTCTGAAGTAATATTTTGGTATATTCCTTAATGCTAATACTCCCTCAAATGGGAGCTTTTAAAATGATTATTACTCACATTTAATATTCCTTGGTCCAGAAAAGTGTAGAGAAGAAATCCTGCAGGAAAATGCCATTTAGAATGTCCATGACAGTCACATCTTTTCTTAATTTCCCTTTAGGTCATGAAAACGTTAAGAATAGAAACACTGTCTTTTTCATTCACATAAAATCCCTTGGGTAACAGTGCAATGTCACCCTCTCAGTGCAAATGTTCCTTAGGTTTAGGAATCTGAGAATTGTCTCAGAATCTTAAAAAACATTTCCTTTCACTGTGAGTGTAGTCATTTCTTCTCCTTCATGCTGAAGGATAAATATAGTTTTAAAGCTTTTTTAAAATGCATTTTTAGGAGAAAATATAGGCTAACCAAAGCAGAAACAATAGTATCAAAGGATCTAGAAAAAAAGTCTCTGTCATTTTGAACAGAATTTTTTATTTTTTATTCTTTCTTTAAAATCAGAAAAGGGGAAAAAATATCATACCTAATTATTCATCTTACATTTGTATGATAAAAGTCTACAAACCCAAAGGAAGCACATCTCATAATTGCTAGCATGATTCTGTCATGGATCTGAAATTTGAGTTGATGCTGCTGAATTCAGAGTCCGTTCCTGGGGAATCTGTATATATTTGTATATATTTATAAAGGATTAAAATACCCTTAAATAGAATAAGATGAATAAACATTAAAAATTTAAGAAAATGTATATATGAGGAGTATATTAAAATTTATAATTATAAACTCAGCTCTGTGAATTATTTTGACATTATCAGAACACATTACAGCATCTTGTCCGTAATATAATGCTTTTTGTAACCAATAATTTTACTGAAATTATTAGTTACTTGAATTTTAAGAAAAAATTCCAGCACATTTTCCTTTTCCTCTTTCCCTCTTCCAAGTTCTTCATTCAATCGTTTTGAAAATAATGGTTGAGTCAGGCACAGTGGTACCTGCCCCTAATCCCAGCTGCTCAGGAATCTGACAAAGGAGAATCATAAGTTGGAGGCCAGCCCTGGCAACTTAGTGAGACCCTGTCTCAAAATAAAAGATAAAAAGGACTAGAGATATAGCTCTGTGGTAGAGCACCTCTGAGTTCAATCCTTAGTACTGAGAGAGAGAGAAAAAGGGAAGGGGAAAAGTATTCAAAAGAACTTTATTGATACAAACCCTAAAATAATTGTTTGTACGGTATTTTCATTTCTCATTTTTTTAATTTAATGAAACAAATAGTGTATTATCTTAGTCTGTTTTCTGTTGCAATAACACAGTACCAGAGTCTGTATAATTTATAAAGAATAGAAGTTTACTTGGCTCAAGATTCTGGAGGCTAGGACATCCAAGAACATGACACCAGCAGCATCCTGGCAGCTGGTAAAGGCTTCATTCTGCTATATGATATGGCAGAGGGTTCTCATGGTGAGAGCAAGCATCGAAGTAGAGTCTTTCTTCCTCTTTTCATAGAGCCACTAGTGCTGTTTTGGGAGGCCAACTCTTGTGAGACTTCACCTACTCCTAATTATCTCCAACGGCCCACCTCAAAATATCATTAACATGAGCTTGGGCATTAAGCTTCCAACATGTTCATATTCAAACGATAGTGAGTATGACAATCCCCAGAATAAAATCTTTATTCCTAAATTATTCAACATATTAATACATAGCAAACTTTGTTAAATG
The DNA here is from genome assembly GCA_020662805.1 of Glaucomys volans. Classification (NCBI taxonomy): domain Eukaryota; kingdom Metazoa; phylum Chordata; class Mammalia; order Rodentia; family Sciuridae; genus Glaucomys; species Glaucomys volans. The sequence goes on from JAJEJO010003913.1 coordinate 2,526, forward strand.
GAAAAAAATATGACATACAAGAAAGGTTTAATATGAGAGAAAGAATAGTGAACACAAGTAAGGGTAAGAGAACACCAGGCACAGGAGACTGTGAGAGAAACTCAGAGGAAGTCATCAAGATGGCTAACCAAAGGGCCTGGCATGTTTCCCTTAACATAAAAGGAAGAAAAAAAGAGCAGCTATTTCACTAGAGTGTTGAAAGCAGAACACCAGAGTGCAAGGAGAATATAGCAGAGATGTTTCAGAGCAGAAGATTCCTGATGGCTCACAAAGAAAGGAACTGAGCACACAGTATCCACCATCCCCCTTTCCAACTTCAACCCTGATCAAAGACTTGTGTGGCTCACAAAGAAAGCATAAGCAGGAAGTCCCAGAGAATCCCCTGCACACCACAGATGCCTGAAGCCCGTGCTGCTGGAGAACCATGCAGCCCTCACAGGCCCTGAGGTCAGTTTGAGCAGCTTCCAGGTTACCACACCACTCTATTGCTGTGGACAAGTAGCCAATTCCATGTGTGACCTCTCCCGCTCAGGCTCCTGCTACATAGTCACTGTGAGAACCTACCACACAGGTTCCTAGGAAGCCACCTAGCATCTGTCACAGCAACTTTGCTGACCAGCTCTACAAACCAGCCAGGTGGCACCACCCAACCACATATGACCCCAGGGAGCAGCTAAGGAGCCTGTCCTGAGCAGCTTGCTATGACAAGGCCCCCAGGCAGCAGCCAGGCAGCTTTTACCCACTTAGCTTTATCACTGCTGTGACCAAAAGATCTGAAAAGAACAATTTTAGAGGAGGAAAAGCTTATTTGGGGGCTCACATTTTCAGAGAACTCGGTCCATCGATAGCTAGCTACATTCCTTGGGGCTCAAAGTGAAACTGAACATCAAGGTAGAAGAATGTGGTGAAAGAAAGCAGCTAAAGACATCACACCAGGAAGCAGAGAGAAAGCTCTGTCACAAAGGACAAAATATATACCCCAAAGGCACACTCCCAGGGACCCACCTCTTCTAGCAATACCCTACCTGCCTACAGTTACCATATAGTTAATGCTTGTCTGGGGATTAATTCACTGATTGGGTTAAGGCCCTTATAACCCAATCATTTTGCCTTTAAACCTTCCTGCATTATCTTACTCATGAGCTTCAGGGGAACACCTAATATCTAAAACTATAACATCCACTATCCTCTGATGCTAGGAAGCAGTTGAACGGCCTGCCCTGAGTGACTTAGCCTGGCCTGAGGGTCAGACAAGTGATCTTACCAACCAATCACCTGCCCTAGGAAGCAGGTGGGCAGCCCATCCTGAACAGGTAGGCCCAGGAGGACCCTCATAGGCACCACAAAACCCTCAGACACTGATGGGTGCCCCAATCTGGGTCCTCCAGTGTAGTCCAACACCACATGACCCTTGGACATTGATAAAATCTCACACTGCTGCACAGGACCTATGTGAGCCCATCAGAGTAGCTCCACCCCCACAGAGTCCTCAGAAACTGAAGGGAGTCTCACTTTCTCTACCACACCAGCCACAGTTCGCCCTCATGAGCCAGCCAGAGCAATCCCACCACAAATAACACAGAAAATAACAGATATCTTACCCCTATGATAGGATGTACCATAACCGAGAACTGTTAATGAAACTGCCCACCTATAAGAGCTGCATCCCAGCAGGCTGCATACTCCCACCACCCCTACAGCCTAAGCCACTGACATACCCATGGGCATCCCTGACATCAGTTACAGATGAAGAAGCAACACACACACCACATTAAAGCACTGGCCTGGAATCAAAGCCCAGGGGGCCTACCCAAATGACACCCTAGACCACATTGTCAGGATGTCTTTTATTACAAAAGCCAAATTTAAAAATTTGGTAGAGAGAACTCATCTGCCATACTCACAAATGTCAACACAGGGACATCAGAAGCATGAAAAACAAGGCTATGCAAAGAAGCTGGATAACCTTCTAGCAGTAGAACACAGAGAAAAGGAAGTCAACAAATTGAATGAAAAGGAATTCAATGACTTTAAAGAAATCAGTGAGATACAAGATAATACAGATAGACAATTCAATGGAATTAGAAAGACAATTCATTATCTAAATGAGAAATCCAGCAAAGAGATCAAAAGAAAGAACAAATCTAGGAGCTGGGGTTGTGGCTCAGTGGTAGAGTGCTCATCTGGAATGTGTGAGTCACTGGGTTCTATCCTCAGCACCACTTAAAATAAATAAAATAAAGGTACTGTGTCCATCTACAACTAAAAAATATTTTTTTAAAAAATAAAAGAACAAATCTTGGAGCTAAAAATGAAATGAAGTGAAATTTAAAAATAGATTTGACAGCCTTAACAGTGACTAGATCCAGCAGAAGAAAAAACTTAATGAAATTAAAAAAAAAAAACATTATAAACCCTGGGAAAAATCTGAACATCAGGTTCAGAAAGCTCAAAGGACCACTTAATAGAGTCAACAATAAAAGATTCTCTCCAAGTATATTATAGTGAAATTGTCAAAGATACAAAATACAGCATTCTAAAAACAGCAAGAAAAGAGTGTCGAGTCACATTAAGGAAATCCCCTATTAGTTTAATGGCAGACTTCTCAGCACAAACTTTACAGGCCAGAGAGAAAAGGATGATAAACTCAAAACCCTGAAAGAAAAAAACCCAACCTAGAATACTATATTCAGCAAAACTATCCTTCAGAAATGAAGAAAAATAGTCTTTCCAAGACAAGCAAACATTGAAGGAATTCATCACCTTCAGAGTGATCCTACAAGGAATGTTTATAGGAACCTTAGACAAGAAGCAAAAGGACAATAACTACAATTATGTAAACATAGGGAAGGACAAAACTCATTAGAAGAGAATGTACACAAAAGAGAAAAAGGATTAAACCTTATACAAAACAACCAAAGACATTTAACAAAATGACAAGAGGATATATGTATTTATCCATAATAACTTCCAATGTAAACACATAAAATTCCTTCAATAAAATATTCAGGCTGACTGAATGGATTTAAACAAAGGGGGAAAAAAACAATGATATGCTACCTATAGGAAATTCACTTCACCAGTAAAGACACATTTGCACTGAAAGTAAAAGGATGGGAAAGACATTTCACACAAAGAAAAACCAAAAGCAAGCAAGAGTCACTATACTTAGTAAACTCTAAGTTAAAAGCTATAAAGAGAGATCTGGCCACAAGCAGAGGCAGTTGTCGGCTCCAGCGGGGAGTTTGGGCCCGTCGGCACCATTCTGCAGCTTCCCTGGCAGAGAGAGACCATCATTGGCTGCCTGAGTCCTCAGGACTGAGCTCAGGTCTACCGGCTGGGCCGCAGTGCTGCGACTCCTGGTTGCCTCTGCCCAGCATTGATCATTCCCAAACTGGAGGTAGTGGGACACCAGCTATCTTGGGTCACCGCTTGATCAAGCACCTCTGAAACATCCGGTGAGTTACTGGAAATCTGCAGGGACACTTTAAGTCTTTACAGGGAAATTGCAATCCCTCTGATTTGCACTACTAGAGGGGAAGATACACGAGCAACATGAGAAAACATGGGAAGAAAGTGTCCCAAACAAACCTAGATGATATATCAAGAGAAGCCAAAGACAGCATGGTAGAAGGAATGACAGAAAGGGAGTTCAGAATGTTCATAATTAAAATGATCCGAGAAGAGAATGATGTGACAAGAGAGCAGATTCAGGCTATGAATAATCAGCTAATAGAGCAATCGCAGGAAGCAAAAAATCATTTCAATAAAGAGATAGGAGTTCTAAGAAAAAAACAAATAGAAATCCTTGAAGGAAACAAGGAAATGAAGGAAACAATAAACCAAGTTAAAAACTCAATAGAAAGCATAATTAACAGAATAGATCACTTGGAAGACAGAACCTCAGACAATGAAGACAAAATATTTAATCTTGAAAACAAAGTCGAACAAACAGAGAAGATGGTTAGGAATCATGAACGAACCCTCCAAGAAATATGGGACATCATGAAAAGACCAAATTTAAGAGTAATCAGGATTGAGGAAGGCACAGAGATACAAACCAAGGGTATGAATAATCTATTCAAGGAAATATTATCAAAAAATTTCCCTAATATGATGAATGAGATGGAAAATCAATTACAAGAAGCTTACAGGACACCAAATGCACAGAATTACAACAGATCCACACCAAGGCACATTATAATGAAAATACCTAACATACAAAACAAAGATAGAATTATAAAGGCTGCAAGAGAAAAGCATCAGATTACCTACAGGGGGAAACCAATACGGATATCCGCAGATTTCTCAGCCCAGACCCTAAAAGCAAGAAGGGCCTGGAACAACATATTTCAAGCTCTGAAAGAAAACGGATGCCAACCAAGAATCTTATACCCAGCAAAACTTACCTTCAGATTTGATGACAAAATAAAATCTTTCCATGATAAACAAAAGCTTAAAGAATTCACAAAGAGAAAGCCTGCCCTACAGAACATTCTCAACAATATATTTGAAGAGGAAGAAACGAAAAACAACAAACTCAGTCAACATAGGGAGGAATTACCCTAAAGAAAGAGTCAATCAAAGGAGAAACAAAGTTAAGCTTAAAAACCCAAAAAAGCTAAAATGGCAGGAAATACAAGTCATATCTCAATAATAATCCTGAATGTAAATGGCCTAAACTCATCAATCAAAAGACATAGACTGGCAGACTGGATTAAAAAGAAAGACCCAACAATATGCTACCTTCAAGAGACTCATGTCATAGAAAAACATGCCCACAGACTAAAGGTGAAAGGTTGGGAAAAAACATACCATGCACATGGACCGAGTAAAAAAGCAGGAGTTTCCATCCTCATTTCAAATAAAGCAGACTTCAAGCCAAAGTTAGTCAGAAGGGATAAAGAAGGACATTTCATGCTGCTTAAAGGAAGCATAAATCAGCAAGACATAACAATCATAAATATTTATGCACCAAACAAAGCTGCATCCACGTATGTCAATCAGATCCTTCTCAATTTCAGGAATCAAATAGACCAAAACACAATAATACGGTGAGACTTTAACACTCCTCTCTCACCGTTGGACAGCTCTTCCAAGCAAAAATTGAACAAAGAAACCATAGGACTCAATGACGCAATCGCTAATTTGGACTTAACAGATATATATAGAATATTCCATCCATCAAAAAGCGAATACACTTTCTTCTCAGCAGCTCATGGTTCCTTCTCTAAAATAGACCATATGTTATGCCACAAAGCTACTCTTAGCAAATACAAAAACATAGAGATACTACCTTGTATACTATCAGATCATAATGGAATGAAATTAGATATCAATGATAAAGTTAAAAACAGAAACTACTCAAGAACTGGAGATTAAATAATATGCTAGATAGATAACAGAAGACATCAGGGGCGAAATTAAAAGATTCTTAGAAGTCAATGAGAACAAAGATACAACATATCAAAATCTCTGGGATATTATGAAAGCAGTGCTAAGAGGAAAATTCATTGTTTGGAGTGCATTTAATAAAAGAATGAAAAGTCAACAAAACAGTGACCTCACATTATAGCTCAAAGCCCTAGAAAAAGAGGAACAGATCATCACCAAAAGTAGTAGAAGACAGGAAATAATCAAAATCAGAGCTGAAATTAACGAAATTGAAACAAAAGAAACAATTCAAAAAATTGACAAAACAAAAAGTTGGTTCTTTGAAAAAATAAACAAAATTGATAAACCCTTAGCCTCGCTAACGAAGAGAAGGAGAGAGAAACTCCAAATTACTAAAATTCGTGATGGAAATAGAAACATTACAACAGACACAATTGAAATACAAAACATAACAAGAAGTTACTTTGAAAATTTATACTCCAACACAATAGAAAACCTCAAAGACATCAACAGGTTCCTGGAGACATACGAGCCACTGAAACTGAATCTGGAGGGCATATACAACTTAAATAGATCAATTTCAAGCAATGAAATAGAAGAAGTCATCAAAAGCCTACCAACAAAGAAAAGTCCAGGACCAGATGGATTCACAGCCGAGTTCTACAAGACCTTCAAAGAAGAGCTCATTCCAATACTCCTCAATGTATTTCATGAAATATAGGAGGAGGGAACCCTTCCAAACTCATTCTATGAAGCTAATATCACCCTAATACCAAAACCAGAGAAGGACACATCGAGGAAAGAAAATTTCACACCAATATCCCTAATGAACATAGATGCAAAAGTTCTTAACAAAATTTTAGCGAATCGCATACAAAAGCATATTAAAAAGATAGTGCACCATGATCAAGTGGGTTTCATCCCAGGGATGCAAGGTTGGTTCAACATCCGGAAATCAATAAATGTAATCCATCACATCAACAGACTTAAAGTCAAGAACCAAATGATTATTTCAATAGATGCAGAGAAAGCATTTGATAAAATATAGCACCCCTTCATGCTCAAAACACTACAAAAAATAGGGATAGTGGGGACATTCCTTAACATTGTAAAGGCTATCTATGCTAAGCCCACAGCTAACATCATTCTAAATGGAGAAAAAATGAAAGCATTCCCCCTGAGAACTGGAACAAGGCAGGGATGCCCTCTTTCGCCACTACTATTCAACATTGTTCTTGAAACTCTAGACAGAGCAATTAGACAGACCATAGAAATTAGAGGAATACAAATAGGAAAAGAAGAGCTCCAACTATCCCTATTTGCTGATGACATGATTCTCTATTTAGAAGATCCTAAGAATTCCACCAGAAAACTTCTGGAACCCATAAATGAATTCAGTAAAGTAGCAGGATATAAAATTAATGCTGATAAATCTAATGCATTTTTATTCGTAAGTGATGCATCCTCTGAGAGAGAAATCAGGAAAACTACCCCATTCACAATAACCTCAAAAAAAATAAAATACTTGGGAATCAATCTAACAAAAGAAGTGAAAGACCTCTACAATGAGAACTACAGAACACTAAAGAAAGAAGTTAGAGAGAGTCTGAGAAGATGGAAAGATCTCCCATGTTCTTGGATAGGCAGAATTAATATTGTCAAAATGGCCATACTTCCAAAAATGCTATACAAATTCAATGCAATTCCAATTAAAATCCCAATGACAGACCTCATAGAAATAGAGCAAGCAATCATGAAATTCATTTGGAGGACTAAGAGACCCAGAATAGCTAAAGCAGTCCTTAGCAAGAAGAGCAAAGCAGGGGGTATCACAATAGCAGACCTTCAACTATACTACAGAGCAATAGTAACAAAAACAGCATGGGATTGGCACCAAAATAGACAGGTAGATCAATGGTACAGAATAGAGGACACAGAGACAAACCCACATAAATACAGGTATCTCATACTTGACAAAGGAGCCAAAAACATACAATGGAGAAAAGACAGTCTCTTCAACAAATGGTGCTGGGAAAACTGGAAATCCATATGCAGCAAAATGAAAATAAACCCATATCTCTCACCCTGTACAAAACTCAACTCAAAATGGATCAAGGACCTAGAAATTAGACCAGAGACCCTGCACCTAATAGAAGAGAAAATAGGTCCAATCTTCATCATGTTGGCCTAGGACCAGATTTCCTTAACATGACTCCCAAAGCGCAAGAAATAAAAGCAGAAATCAATGATTGGGATAGAGTCAAACTAAAAAGCTTTTTCTCAGCAAAAGAAACAATCAGCAATGTGAAGAGAGAGCCTTCAGAGTGGGAGAAAATCTTTGCCACACACACTTCAGATAGAGCACTAATCTCCAGAATCTACAAAGTCCTCAAAAAACTTTACACCAAGAACACTAATAACCCAATCAATAAATGGGCCAAGGAAATGAACAGACACTTTACAGAGGAAGATCTACAAGCAATCAACAGATTTATGAAAAAATGTTCAACATCCCTTGTTATAAGAGAAATGCAAATCAAAACCACCTTAAGATTTCATCTTACCCCAACTAGAATGTCTTTTATTAAAAATACATGCAACAACAGGTGTTGGCGAGGATGTGGGGAAAAGGTGACACTCATACATTGCTGGTGGGAGTGCAAGTTGGTACAGCCACTCTGGAAAACAGGTTCCTTAGAAAACTTGGAATGGATCCACCATTTGACCCAGCTATCCCACTCCTTGGCCTTTACCCAAAGGACTTAAAATCAGAT
>JAJEJO010003913.1:10793-77207 GCA_020662805.1 Glaucomys volans
TTAGAATGTCTTTTATTAAGAACACAGGCAACAACAGGTGTTGGCGAGGATGTGGGGAAAAGGGTACACTCATACATTGCTGGTGGGAGTGCAAGTTGGTGCAGCCACTCTGGAAAGCAGTGTGGAGATTCCTTAGAAAACTTGGAATGGATCCACCATTTGACCCAGCTATCCCACTCCTTGGCCTATACCCAAAGGACTTAAAATCAGATTACTACAGTGATGCAGCCACATCAATATTCATAGCTGCTCAATTTACAATAGCTAGATTGTGGAACCAACCTAGATGTCCTTCAATAGATGAATAGATAAAGAAACTGTGGTATATAAACACAATGGAATATTACTCATCCATAAAGAAGAATAGAATTATGGCATTTGTAGATAAATGGATGATGTTGGAGACTATTATGCTAAGTGAGATTAGCCAATCCCAAAACTCCAAAGGCCGAATGGTCTCTCTGATAAGTGAATGATGATGCATAATGTGGGGCGGAATGATGGCAAGAATGGAGAAAGGAGAGAGAGCATAGAGGGAAGGGAGGGGTGGGGTTGAGGTTGGAGCGTAAGAATAATAACAGTATGTGTGACAGACATCATTGCCCTGTGTACATGTATGAATGCACAGATGGGGTGACTCTACTTTGTGTACAACCAGAAAAACAATTGCTGTACTCCATTTGTGTTCAATGAATCAAAAAATTAAACTAAAAAAATTATATTGTTATATTGTGTGCATTTACAAATATGTAACAACTCCACCAATATTCATGAATATAATACACCAACAAAAAACATAGCAAAATATGGTTGCTTTATGTATCTTTGCAAGTTTGTATTTTCATAGAATAAAAATACATTACTTTTAAAATTAAAAAAAAGCTATAAAGAAAAAGTCACTGTATAAAGATATCAGTTTAACAAGAGAAGGTAACATTCATAAATGTATATGCACCCAATGTCAGAGCACAAAGTTATATAAAGCCAACATTAATATATCTAAAGATAGAGACTAACATAATAATAGTTGGAGATTTCAACACCCCAGTTTCATCAGTGGATAATCATCCAGACCAAAAAACAAAGACATATGAGAGTTAAAGCATACTATAGCCCAAAGGACCATTCAGACATTTACAGAACATTACATTTAGGAGCTGCAGAGTCACATTCTTCTCAGCCCATGGAACATCCTACAGGATAGACTATATGTTAAGCCATAACATATGGCTTAACTCACTTTTTAGAAACAGGAATCACAGTATGTATCTTCTCCAGGCCCAATGAAATAAAACTAACAAGCAACAAGGAGAACTTTAGTAATAATAAAAATACATGAAAAATAAACAACACACTCTTCAATGATCCATGGATCAACAAAGAAGTCAGAAGAGAAATTTAAAAATTTGAGACAAATAAAAATTAAAACACCACATACCAAAAACATGGGATACAGCAGGAAATAGAGGAAAACTTACAGCTATAACTACTTACGTCAGAAAAAGAGAAAGATTTCAAATAAGGAACCTAAATAAGACAACTCAAAGAATTAAAAAAGAACAAACCAAACCTAAAATTAGAAGGAAAGAACATACAGCAGAAAATAAATAAATGAAATGAGACTAAAAACCACAAAAGATCAATGAAATGAAAAGGTGGGCTTGTAGAAGACAAAGTTAACAAACCTTTAGCTAGACTAACCAAGACAGTGAGAAGACTGAAAATTAGAAATGAAAATGAACTTAAGACTGATACCACAGAAATACGAAGGATCATCAGGAACAATTATGAACAGCTATATGACAACAAGTTAGAAAACCTAGAAGAAATGGATAAATTTGTGGACATGTAACCTCATTTTGAACCCGGAAGACACAGAAAACCTAAACAGACCAACAGGATTGAATTGATAATTTTTTAAAATCCCCAACAAAGAAAAACCCCACACCGATGGCTTCACTGCTGAATTTGAACAAAACTTTTAAAGAAGAAATAACATATTTTTCTTTAACTATTCCTCAGAATTGAAATAGAGTCTTTCCAAACTCATTTTAAAATGCCAGCATTATCTTGATATCATAACCAGAAAAGGGAAAGGGAAAGAAGAAAGGAAGGGGAAATGATAGACCAATATCCCTGATGAACTTAGATGCAAAAATTCTCAAAATACTATCAAGTCTAATCCCACAGCACATCAAAAAGATTATATAGCATGATCAAATTGGGTTTATTCCAGGGATGCAAAGGGGGTTCAACATATGCAAACCAATAGACAATACATCACATCAACACGATGAAGGACGAAATCCATACAATGTTCCCAAAAGGTGCAGAACAGGCATTCTATAAATTTCAACATAACATCAGGACAAAAACCCTCAAAAGATTAGGTATTAAAGGAATTTACCTCAAGACAATAAGGGCTGTCTATGACAACCACAGATCAAATGAGGAAAAGCTAAAGTTTCTTTCTCTAAGAACAGAAACAGGACAAGCACATCCACTTTCACCACTCTTATTCAACATAGTACTGGAAGTCTCAGCCAAATCAAGAAGGCAATAGAAATAAAGGGTATCCAAATAGGAAATGAGGAAGTCAAATTACCCCTGTTTACAGGTGACATGATTTTATAGACAGAAAACTAAAGACATCAAAAAAACTCTTATGACTAATAAACTCAGGAAGGTTATAATTATATAATTATATATATTTTTCTTTTTAGACTTTTTCTTTATAGCTTTTTTTAAATTTTAAAAGTAATGTATTTTTATTCTATGAAAATACAAACATGCAAAGATACATAAAGCAACCATATTTTGCTATACTTTTTGTTGGTGCATTATACTCATGAATATTGGTGGAGTTTGTTGTTACATATTTGTAACAGAATTATTATATAATTATAATAATTATAATCATATATTTATATATAAAATATTAAATAATTATTATAACAGAATAATCAGCATACAAAAATCAGTAGCTTTTTATATACCAATAATGAAATTGCTGAGTAAGAAATCAAAAAAGCAACATATTCACAATAGTTATACCTACCGAAACACCCACCCCTTGGGATAAATTTTACCATGGAAACAAATGATCTCTACAATGAAAATTGCAAAACATGATGAAAGAAATTAAAGAGGACATAGAAAAATGAAGGAATCCTATGTTCATGGATCAGAAAAATCAGCATTGTTAAAATGTCTACACTACTCAGTGTAATATACATATTCCATACAATTTCTATCAAAACACAAGTGATGTTCTTCACAGAATTTAAGAGAAAAAAATGCGTACTAAAATTTCCAAGGAATGCAAAAGATCCTGAATACCCAAAGGAATCCTGAGCAAAATGAACAAACCTGGAGATATTATAAAACCTGACTTCAATATACTACATATCCCAGTAACCAAACAGCATGGTACTGGCATCAAAATAGACACACAATTGAAAGACAACAGAGCTCAGACAGCTGTGTTCCATGCATCAGAGCAAACTGATTTTCAACAAAGGCAGTAAGAACAAACATTGGAGGGAAAAAGTCTCTTCATTAACTGGTGTTGGGAAAAGTGAGTATCCATATGGAGAAGAACGAAACCAAACCATTTCCTCTCAACATACACAAAAAGAAACTCAAAATGTAACAAAGACTTACACATAAGAAGTGCAACTACTAGAGGAAAACATAGGAAAAATGTTTCTGGACATTGGTGCAAAGATTTTTTGCATGTGACCCCAAAAGCACAGGCAAAAAAAGAAAAGCAAAAACTGACAAATGAAAATTAGGTTCAACTAAAAGCTTCTAAACAGAAAAGGAAACAATTGACAGAGTAAAGAGACAACCTACAAAATAGGAAAGAATATTTGAAAACTGTCCATTTGTTAATTTCCAGAAGTCAAACAAGTGAATAGCAAAAGATATTAATTCCATTAAAAAATGTGCAAAGGACCTGAACAGGTATTTTCCAAAAGATATACAAAAAGTCAACCAGTATATGAAAAAAATGCTCAATACTACTGCTTATCGTTAGGAAATTGCAAACAAAACCACAATGAATAAATAGATAAATAAATTAATTAATTAATTAAAATAAAACAATGAGATCATCTCATCCCAGTTAGAATGGCTATTAATAAAAACATTAAATAACAAACACTGGTAAAGACACAGAGAAAGAAAAAACTCATATACTGTTGAAGTCAGTACAGCCATTATGAAATCAGTAAGGACTTCCTTTAAAAACTAGAAAGAGATTCTCCACATGATCCAGCAATTCTACTCCTGGGAATATATCCAAATGAAATGGAGTCATTAGATCAAAGAGATAACTGCACTCGCATGCTATTGCAGCACTATTGGTAACAGGCAAGATACTTAATCGGCCTGGATATCCATCAATGGGTGAAAGGATGAAGAAAATGTGCTGTATATATACACAATATATTATTCACCCATTAAAATATGCATTATCATTTGTAGCAATATAAATGACCTAGAGGTTAAGTGAGATAAGTCAGATACAGAACAACAAATACTGCATGTTCTCACTTATATATGGAAGTTAAAATGTTGATCTCATTAGAAGTAGAGACTGAAATAGGAATTTCAGAGCTAGTTGAGGAATGGTAGAGGAGAGAAGGTGGTTAACAGACACAAAGGTAAATTTGTACACAAGGAGTAACTTCTATTGTTTTAGGATAACTAGTAGAAACTATGTATACATTTCAAAATAGCTAGTAGAGTTGCCAACACAAAGAGATGATAAATGTCTGAGATGATAGATATGCCAATTACCTGATCTGATCATGACACATTGTATGCATATATTGAAATGTCACACTATACCCACAAATATGTAAGATAACGGTGCATCAATTAAAAATAGACGTAATTACATTAAAGAAACCTGTATGGAAAACATAGATGTCTTAGATACATTATTAGAAATAAAATGTAAATATCACAGGAACACTAGAGATATAAAAGATTTTTTTTAATTTAAGATAAATCATTTAGATATTTACATTCTTGAAATCACAAAAGTGAGATAGAGACCAAAGTTATAATTTGACCAAATGGAAAAAAAAAGTAAAATTGAGATTAAACTATGAATGTGCCACTCTAAATTGCCTATGAAAAAGGACCTCTTACCTTGTTAATGATGTTTTATTAAGAAAAGTCAAACTAATGAAATTATTTATAAGAGGGGGAGGAACAACACATAGGTAGCTCCACCTTAGAATTTCTGGGGAGACATTGGGACAGAATCTGTGTGAACAAGGATGACCCATGAAGGAACCTCAGCTTGCAGCTATAAGGAATTGTGCTAATGAATTTAGGTCTTACAAAGCAGTCATATCTTTTAATGGATGTCAATACAAAAAAAACACATGTGGGGAAAAGCTTAGAAACACAAATACTTTACTGATCCCAGACAATGGTACTCATGACACATTCTTTTAGTATCACTCTTTAAGCCAAGAAGTAACTCTTTGGAGTCATAAAATCCTTAAGAGCAGAAACATCTTTTCCATGTCACATAAAATCACTTGGGTAAGAACATCAGACTCTGCTATTGTTCATGTTGTCATGTTAGGCAAATTTTGTTTGATTTTTATAATAACTGTATAAGGTATTACCTAAATTTACAGATGAGAAATGCTCTCGCATATTAAATAATTTGTCTAGGGTCACACATGGCTAATAAATGTCAGGGCTGGGATTGAAATCCAGACATTCTGAGTTCCAAAACCTCATAGTTTGGAATGATTCTCTTTTACTCAGCAATGCTACTTCTAAATAAATAAAAAGACAGAAAGCGCCTTTTTGGCAGTGTTTGGAAATTTCATCTTTGCAAGTCACAAAAAGGACCCCATTCCTGTAACTACTCTTGTACTCATGAGCAGCTATCCTCTATACTCCCACAGGTCGTATCACTCAGCACCTAATAAACCCTTTTCTGATCCTCTGGGTGAGCATGTCATGACACAGTGGTTTTTCCCTAACCTGTATGAATGCCTTGAAGTAGGAGCCTTTGTTTATGCTCTTGATTCTCCTCGGGACTAGGTAAAGGTGTGCTTCAATTACTGAGTTCAATATGGATGTTAAAGAAACTGTCAGGTGTCTTTTTTTTTTCTTTCTTTTAATGTTTCTGTGGTCATCATAAAACAAAATTGATTATTTCAATTAGAAGTTTTAATTAGACCAAGAAAAAGGACTTTTCTATGGTAATTTTCTACTTAAAATTATAGAGTTGAATTAGACCTATGGGTCTTAGGAGTCATCTAGGAATATTTTTATCTGCCATTTCTATAGTACTTCCAGAAAAAAACTGTAGAAGGCGGAGGTGACACATACCTATAATTCCAGTGACTCAGGATGCTGAAGCAGAAGGATTGTAAGTTCAAGGCCAGCCTCAGCAACTTATTAAGGTCCTGTCTCAAAATAAAAAATAAAAACGGCTGGAGATTAACTCGGTGGTTAAGCCCCCTGGCTTCAATCCCCAGTACTAAAAAGAAAAGACAGGACTATCAACCAATTTCATCCCCTGTAGCCTTTTGCTACTTCTCTCCCCTTTCTGGGACTAAGCCTGTGTCTCATTCCCAAAGCTCACATCTTCCCTCCAACAAAAGTCTTATTGACAAAGTTCACAAAATCCCTTCTCAAAACCATATGTGTTTTAATAGGGAGCTTCTAAAACCTAAAAAGCTATTTTCTTCTACCTAACAGTACTGGGGTAAGCAGCCATGGGTGGCAGTAGTGACTGCCATCATCCACAGGTGGCTTCTTGCTTCGATTGCTCTTCTGCAGTTAGCTGCAAGGAGAAAAGAAACCAAGTAGCTTCATATTTCAGGCAGTGAACAAAAAACTCTACAGATTTCTGCTGACAATTTTTGGTCCCAATTGAATTACATCACCATATGAGGCATATAAATATCATCTTTACCTGGACAAGCATACTCGAAATTTAAAGTAGTTTTGTTTTAAAAACAAGAGGTAGAAATGTCTATTAAAGGTAAAGAATGGTCAATAATGCCACAGAGACCAGCAAGTTCACACACTAGATTTAAATCAGTGTGAAGAGAAATAATCAGGTGTCTTGTGGGATGTCTTGCCTGATATTCCTAAGTTGTCATATAAGTTTCCCATTTACACAATTTTTTTTCCACCACAAAATAGAGTATGTTGAGTTATAAATAGTATGAATTCCAAGTGCAGAAGACTAAGAAAAAGGAGAGTCAAGAAACAAAGAGCTTATATTAGGTAGAGGGGAGTGAAGGGAGGGGAAAATGTATAGGTGCAGGAAGGATAGTAGAGTGAGACAGACATTATTACTTCATGCACATATATGACTGCATGACCCATGTGATCCTACAATCAGAAAAATGAGAGATCACACTCCATTTATGTATGATCTATCAAAATGCATAAATGCATTCTGTCATGTACAAAAAATTAGAACAAATTTTAAAAATTAAAAAGAAAATGAAATAACATAAAAAGAAAGAAACAAAGGGCCACAGTGAGAATGAGAGCTTGCTCACTCATGAAGCTCAGGACAATTACATACAGGAAACCAGAGTCACATGCACAGACCTCCTTCCAAAAGTGGTTGTGCACACGTGCCAGAAGAGGTCAGAGAACTCAGCCACAAGAGCACTAAAAAGTGCTCTCTCTCTGGACACACATCCATCCCCTACTACTTCTTCTATTGACGGGAGGTAACTTAAAATTCTCTAAGCTTAAGAAAACTGACTGGAATCTATGTGTGACCCAGCAAATTGCTTGTCAACTGACTCTTCCCCAAATCTGGTGTGTGTACACACACACACACACACACACACACACACAGAAGGATATGTATTTTCTTCAAAGGCAACTAGCAGCACAAAGTGAAAATACAAAGGGAACACAACCTGAAAACTTACAAATCAGGATTAAGGAATGTGTTAGCACCAAGTTCTAACCAAAGGACTGACCACAACCCACGACTCGTGCCCTGCTCTAGTTCCGTGCTAGGAGAGGTCAAGGTGGGAGTTAATTCACTGAGAACCCCTAAAGCTATTCTCTAACACAAGTTGTCTAATCTCACTTTTATTCTGAACAGAAAAATACCGACCACAGATGCCACACATGTCAACTTCAACCAAGACGAAGAAATCTAATGAGTTGTTTGTAGATTCCTGAGAAATTAAGTTTGTTGGCAGAAATTTTACTTTCTTTAAAAAAAAATTGCAACCTAGAATATAATTAAAATGATAGTTCTAAGAAAACAGATCCATTTTACCTCTGTAACTGGATCCTGCAGTTAACTCAATGTCCTCTCCATAAAATTTTTGCATATTTCTTTTCCTCTCTTATATCCCCTCCTTTTTCCATCAAAAATAGGCCAGTACCAAAATAATGTTTCTTAACAGAAATCATCCAAGATAAATATTTACATGTATCTAATTTCATTTATTTTTTTAGCACTCACACTACATAATGTTCTCTGGTTTATTGGTTTCTGACGCTTTTTCAAATACTTTGGCGATAATTTCTAGGAATTGAATCAACTCCATGGTGATGAGAGTTCATGCCACTATTAGCATTTTTATTTAATCATTTATGACAGATTGTGCTTCAACTGTACAGCACACATCAGACTGCCAATTCAGAGAAAATATCTGTTTGCTTCAAGTCTCATGGTACATTGACTTAATCTTGCTATTTATTTTGAGAAGAAAATTCCAGGAAATGTCCTGAGCACTTTTAAAATAAACATTCAAAATTGCTTTCTCTCAACTGGCTAAGCTCATGTACATGTGAGTGCACCAGCAGGTATGAATGCACTCAAAGGTCAGTGCAGCCCAAAGCACCATGTGCCTGAATTGCCAACGTATTTAGTTCATGAAGTGAAGATTTGAACTCATCATGTTGGCACCAAGATTCATGATGGTCCAGGTGTTTCTAAGAGAAAGGATGTGGCTTTAAAACACCTTTTATGCAGAACAAATCCAACAGATCTCTCTCAACACTACATGCCAATGAATATGTGAACAAAGTAACATTTTAGAAAGTAGATTTAGCTGTGAGAATGATCTTTTTGCTAACAAGAACTTAATGGTCAGTGGTATCTAAAATTTTTGTATTCAACACACAAAACTTTCATTCTTAACAAATATTATCTATTATGTGCCAGATTTTGAATACTAGGAATGAAAGGAGAAGGCATATTTCTTCACAATTTACATTCTATAACTAAATATTTGACAAATGTTATAATAAAGAATTAGTTGCTAGAAGGAGACAAAAAACGTACTTTGAATGTTCAGATCTTCCATTCTAATCACAAAACACTAAATGATTTATTCCCTGCATGACTCTGAAAATATCCTTCTGCAATGAAATAGAAAGGTCCCCTTCCCCATGTGAATCTTACCCACTGAAGACCTAAAGATACTTTCATTAAGAATTTCATAAAAGAATGTACCATAGGCAATGAGGTCCATCAAGAATATCTATCACAGTATTATATTAAGTATAAGCTAAGAACCAAGGAAGATCAAACATTTGACAAAAGCATGTAATAAGAAAATCAGAGGTAAAAATCAATAACCAGAAACAATAACTTACAGGCAATAGAGATTATGCACTAAGAAATCTTTTAAAAAATAATTGATATCTTCAATGATATAAAGAGATTTTATATCCATGAAACAAGAACAGATAGTAATTTAAGTCATCTTTTTAAGGATAAAGAGTTATTAGGTATTAAAAATGTAGGAACACAAAAGTATAAAGATTAATATAAAGAATTAAAAAATGAAGAAATTGGAAGGGAGAAATGAAAAGATGGCAGGAAGAATCCCAAAGAAAAAAATCCAAAAGAAAACTTGAAAGAAGGAAATAGGAAAGGAAGGAAGGAAATCTGAAAGAAATCCAAAAGGAAAGACAAAATATGAAAGAAAAAGAAATATGAACAGAAAAGACAGTATTACAGGACCAGCCTATGAGGCCCAATATCCAAATTATATGTCTCCAACAAAGAACGAATAGGCAAGAAATCTAACAGAAGAACCCAAATAATTTAAAATAATTTAGTACTAGTGCATTTTATTGTGAAATTTCAAAACACTACATAAGACAGAAGATCCTACCAGCTTGAAAAGTTTTTCAAGTGAAAGAATAACAATGATCATCTCACAGTCACAACGGACAGTACAATAGGGCAGGTTTCAGAAATACAGCCCTCGTTCCAAATATGGCCCAACTTTTGCTTTTAAAAGTTATTAGAACACAGCAACACTAATTTGTTTACATATTCCATGTGGCTATTTTCATGCTATAAGGATTAGTTAAGTAGTTAAAAAAGACGGCACTGCACAAAGACTTAAATATTTATTAAGTATTTAATACTTATTATTCTTTATAGAATTGTCAATACCTGAAATAAAGCAAAGCCTTTAAATTCTAAGGGAAAATGTTATTATCTAAAGACAAGATAATATTCAGACTTTCAAGGTCTCAAAAGTTAATTTCTCATACTCCCTTCTTCTGGTACCCGCAGGAGAACATGAAGCATCAACATGAAGTGGGGGGGACAAAAAGAGGGCATGGCTCCAGGACCCTAACACAAGAGAGAGGTAAAAATAATGTCCAGGATGCCAAATGGGATCATTTTAAAACCACCAAACACCAGACCTAGAGAGCAACCAGGTCAGAGCAAAGCAAGGCTGGGACTCCTGGGAGAAGTGTCTTCAAAACTGACTAATTGGAAAAAACACTAATATGTTTAAATATATGAGGGTAATTAACACAAAGGGGATTGTTTGGTGTTTATTTGGTGATAATAAGCATATTACAGAAACCCAGGCAAACAATAATCAAAAGATAATTATTAATTCCTGGGGAGAAGTTGCTTTATTATGTTAAAAAAAGTATCGTTTGCTCTCTGGATCAGTGGTGAGCAGCACTGACGGCATTGGAATAATGATAAAATACTATTCAAACAAAATTACAAAAAAAAAAAAAAACCATGGAGAGATGCTGGGCAGGAATATGGGGATAGTGGGTACAGGCAGAATGTAAGCCAGGGACATCCTCATCTTTCGCATAGGGTTTCAATAGATAAACTACAATTACATTAATATACATGTTATTTAGTTCTGTATTGGTAATTGTGATTACCTCTGCATAAGGGCAAATGGCAAGGCAGAAGGTGACAGAAATGATTAGTAATATAATCAGGACAAATATTTCATTCTATTTCATATGATTATATGACATTGATGAAAATATAAACAAAGAGTATCTAACTTTCATTACACAAGACACCTGTGGGAAGACTCTTGCTAATAGCTACCAGAATCCACTGTTTAAAAAAAAAAAAATGGAGGAAGAGTTACATTTATGTCTCTAACGAAATTGAAGGGTTGAGTCTTGGGGTAATTAACACACAGACATGAAATTGTTCCCAGAATTGAAGGACATTACCTAGGGCTGTACCCAAGCAAAAAATTTAACTAGATTAATTTAAGACTGCCTTTGCTTTTCTTCAAAGTTTCCTTTTTAAGGTTCCTTGCTCAAGTTTCTCCACCTGGAAAACATTGCCTCTGAGTTTGGCTCACCAAAACCCCCATACCACCAATGCTCGTTAGAACAGTTCTCTCTAGGAAATACCACAAATTCCAAATATATTCCTGTTCCTTTATCCCCAAGAAAACTTCTAAGCTCTGATCTAGTGACTCATAGTCCAACGCTTTAACTAAAAAGAATAAAATTGGAATGAGATTTCAGCTAACAATCATCATCATGATATTGACAGCTGAGTGGACATTTTCTGGTTGTTGAGAGAATAGCTACTCTGCCTATAAATGCACCCTCTGCAAAGAGGTGGCTGAAACTCACATAGAATAGCTATCTGTAAAGATGCCACTGGATAGCCAAGATGCAGCCTCACCAAACATTCCCAGGCTCAAGATGGGCAAGGAGCCATGAGGTTTCAATGTGCTTAGGTAAAATTTTATCAAAAAAATAAGAACTTGTTTGGTGTAGTGGCACACACCTGTGATCCCAGCAGTTCAGGAGGCTGAGGAAGGAGGATCAAGAGTTCAGCCAGCCTCAGCTAAAACAAGGCGCTAAGTAACTCAGTGAGACCCTGTTTCTAAATAAAATACAAAATAGGGCTAGGGATGTGGCTCAGTGGTCAAGTGTCCCCAAGTTCAATCCCCAGTACATCCCCATCAAAAAAAAAAAAAAAAAGAACTAGAACAGTCCATTTGTCAGACTTTCCTGCATTGGCCACGGTATTTATCTACCCTGTGGATGGGGCGGGGTGGGGAGGTGGTAATTCTAATGAGGGAAATCAAAGCTTGCATACACTTTTACAAACTTGTTGTGTATTGCAACTTTTTTGCATCTAAGTTTATAGGATCTTAACAGAGTCTCTTTAGTATGGAATGAGGTAGGGTGTGAATAACTTACTCTGTTTTCTAATGGCAAAGTACTTCAAATAGCCAACAAATTTAAAGATTAATTATGTTATTATTTGAACACTTTTATTTCCCCTCTCTAAAGTTTACATGTTGCAATAACCCCAAGATGATGGTATTTGGAGATAAGACCTTTGGGAGGTGATCAGTCATGTGGGTGGGACCTTTTGAGTGGGATTAGTGCCCTTGTGAAATGATCCACTGTCATGTAAGGTTAGACTAAACAGATGACCATTTATGAGAAAAGGCCTTCACCAGATTCCAGTCCTGCTGGTGCCTTGATCTCAAGCTACCCAGCCTCCCATCTACCGCATATCATTACTGCAGCCTACAAAGACTTAGACAAGTTTCGAGTAACTTGTTTTTAATAAAAAGAAACACATTCCAAAATTGTTTCTCTTCCCTACAAATTTTTTAGAAAGATTTCAGAAAATGACGCAAATTTGCTCCCAAAAGGGTAAAGATGACATTTCTAAAAAATAAGTGGAAAAATATGACTACATTCTGAAAGAACTGAGATATGGAGAGAGCATTTTGAAAACATTTTTGGAGACGGAAACACATAACTCTGCTGTCAGAATGAAGTAAGCATATTATCTAATTTTTTAAAGTTTCTATCTATAATACTTTAAAAATGTAGAAATAAAATTCTTCAAGCCTGTTTTAAAATCATCTGCTCCAAGTTTCACTGGTATAGAACTTCTAGTTTAAAAATATAACAAAGGAATGCCTGCATGTTAATGTGGAAGGACAGTCACTGACATCCTGGAACACGGAAACACACCCAATGAATTTCAACAAAAGCTTTCCATTACTGGATGTGAAAAAATGTGGTAAATTCACAAATGGAATCAAGGGCACACTTCATCCATCTGAATCTACTTATCTTTATTACACATCTTTTCCAGCTTTGATTCCATTGAAACCAAATGTCAAATAAAATGGATTTAGGCAGGACCCAACATTTAAATCATTTATACAAGCAAGACTTTCAAAACTTAATGTTCACTAATAATATTATAATGATGATACATGCTTATTATATTAATATAAGAATTAAAATAATTGTAAATGATTAATGTCTTATATCTCTGTTTTTGTATGATTTATAATAGAAAACTACTACAGGCTCATTTTTTAGAGATTTCTAAACTGTTGAAGAGCACTAGGATACAGGTTCACTTTCAGAAGGATGGGTTGAAAATGAGTTTAGATTTTTTTTGCCACCCTTATGTGTAGGTCCTTTGGACCCAATTCAATCAGATTTATTAAAATACGTCTGACCAAAGGCTGATGAAATTTGTATACTTTAATTTGTTGGCCCTGCCTTGAAGTTTTTCCACATTTGGAGAGAGAAACAAACCAAATTTTTACAGTGACAAAGTGACGAAAAGTCTTTTCTTCAACGAATCCAAATTAGGCCCAGAAATTCCTCTTCTTCCTAACTCTTTATTTAAAATATCCAAAGCAACCATCTTAATGATCATGAAAAAGGAAGAGTCTCAAAAATAGTAGGACTTGGTACAGTGAAGCAAATGCAGTCTCCATCATCAATGGCTGCTTAGGTTTAAAATCATTTTAGGACTAAATAAAACTCAATCTGAGGAATGAACTCCTTAAATGGTAGGGCACACCAGTCTTCTGAGCAGTATCTCCATGTGTCTCTGAGTACAGAGTTTCAGATTACTCATTCACTTGCCTCGTTCATTGCCTAAAGCCTCTGCAATGTCTTTTTCCAAAGCAGGACTCCCACCTCCACCACAGAATTGTTAGCCAAATGCTCCATGCAGTTATTCGCCCACAGCATTGTCAGCAGAGAAAATTGGGAAAAGAGGAATTTCCTTCCTCTCATCTGCAGATAATCGTCTTCCATCCTAAAGCATAAATTTTGATTACCCAGATTATTTTAGCTTTCAGAGCCACAAGGTACAGGGATTTTATTAGTGGTAATAAAATCATTCAGCCTTATAAAAAATTTTTTTAAAAAAGATTCTGACCACAGTACTAAGAATCTGACCTCATAGCACATTATCCACCCACTACGTCAAGTAATTTTCTCTGTCAGTAGGATCTTTGTTTTTTCATTTCTTTAACCACAGCTCAAAGAGAATACAAAGTGATATGACTCACCTCAGTGGGAAAAAGCAGCAACCAAAAAAAATAGGTTTTGTTGTTATTGCTCTATCTTGCTTTACTCTCCATATAAAGCTAATTAGCCCACAGACACACCAAAATCTCCAGTTTACCCTTATACACACTATCTTTATATCTAAGAACCCACTAACTCTTGTGCTTCCTAATCATGATCACCTGTTTAAGAGAAAATTCAGTTCTTCTTTATGACATGGACGACACAAAGTCTTTCCAACCCATCTGTCTTCCTCTTCTGGTTATGAGCCATCTCTTAGGACTATCCTGACATAACTTGCAGGAGCTTTCCCTCAGCTTTCCCTCCTAAAATATGCATTTAGGTTTGTTGATGTTTAACAGCTATTTCTAACATCTAAACCTGTGCAAATCACTAAACAAAGTTAGTATTTTTAAGACGCACATCACATAAGAAGATGCATGTTGGCATATCTATGACAGCTGTACTCCTTGCAGATTCATGGATTCATGACCACCTCTGGAAAGAGAATTCAGATTTGCAAAAAAGGCCAGGGAGACATGAAGAAATTTAACAAACTTGCTATTTTTATCAGATTTTTTGAAAGTATTATGAAGTAAAGCAGAATAATTTTCTTTCCATTATGGCTGGTTGAAAGAATACCTTATTCGCACTTTAGAATATTTATTTTTTAGAATGATTCCCTAAAAGAAGTTTGTGCTATTGTCGAAGAGATAAATTATGTCTGTTTCATGTAAGAATTTGTTTGAACCATTTTGCAAATCACTTCCAGGTAGAGTCACTAGATCAACATTCTACTTGAATTTCTCTTTTCTTGGTCATACCTGGGTCAAGTATTAGCAACACAAGACAACCTGGCAAAGAACTACCATACCTCAATTTCTTCAAACATCTTATAGTGATTTTTCAGAAATGTGATTTTTCATGATTAAGTAACTCTTATACACTTTTAAACAAAATTCACATCCTGCTGCTGAGAACAAGCAGATAAAGCTTCTATTTTCAAGCAAGTATATTGGGAGTTTTGCAGGGACAGTACAATAGGGACAGAAAGGAAAGATGGAGCCAAGTCAGTAGGCAACATGCAGGACATATCAGGACAGAGGTGGAAAGGTTGGTTTAGGTAGGAAAAAAAACAGGAAAATAAATCTTCGGAGCTGTTTTGTTTTTTAAAAAAATTCAGTCTATTCAACAGCTGAATTTGAAAAGCAGTTTACCAGTTGTTACAGTAAATATATTCAAAGTGAATCATATAACCACTAATTAGGTTTGAATCACTCAAGTGTACATTTGCTGTGACAACAGTTTTCCCTTTACAGATCATCCCTCTATTTATAAAAGAGCTGAAAATTAACATTTCCTGCTTTTGTCAAACTGAAGCATCTTTCAATAGTTCTCAGCAAACATCTGAAGGATTCTTGCATCCTGAGATCATCTGGTCATTATGTTTTCAAGTGTTGTCTCTTTTCAAGAACTGGGTGAGCTGCAGAGAATAAGTGATTGCAGATTCTTTGTAAAATAGCAACAAGAACACAACAAAAACACCCGATGGAAAAGAGATCATGGGTTACCATTCGTGGCAGATGGGAATCAACTGAAATTGACAGTGGAGGTTTTCATTCTGTTTTGCACATGACTAACCACAAGTAAAGTCTAAACCCCAGAGAAATACAAGGGAAGATTGTACAGCTCTGTGTTTAATGCCATGATGGTTATTAGTAGATCAGAGATAACCAGATTTTTTGTGATTAAAATGTTCCTCAAGATATTATTTTAAGAGCATGTTCTGTTTCAGTACCAGGCAGGGCCTAATGCTCACTCATTTTCACAAGCGTTAACAGGAGACGCATAAGCAATCCTGTAAACCTAATCTATGGTTGCATCTGAATGTTTTCTACTTACTTTTCCGAGCACCTGATTTTCAATGTTTCCCTTGTCTCTTTTAAATATTGCCTTGCCTAAAATTTCTTCTTGCTTCATTACCCACAAACCCTTTATGATTAATGATTCTTCAAGTTGAAATTTTGGCCCTGTGTGACTCTGATATTCATTCAAAAGTGACACATTGACTTGTCTTTTTAAGAGAAAGATGATCCTCCTCTTTAGAATCTTATTACCACAATCATCCCTTGTCACTCTGATAATTCTGCCTTTTAAAATGCTCCTTGTATTTTACCACCTAACCTGTGCTGTTCCTTCTGGGTGGAGTCTTTGTTACACTTTCCTCATCCTTCACTGTCCAAGTGGTACACAGCTTTCAAGGTCTTGGTTCAAGTACACCTTTTCCCTGTGGCTGCCTAAACAGGGGCATTTACCATAAGCATTTTGGAAGTCTATATGTATTTTTAACTATTAGCACCTGGTCAATATCCATTGCTTACTCAGTGCTTAACCAATAAATCTTGAAATGAGATAATGTTTGGATTCTACATAATGGACATAAAAGGAGACAGTCAAAACAAATACAAGAAAATTTTAGGGATTAATTAAAACATGCAGAACAGAGCAGACCAACTTTCCTTTGTTATCCACTGCTTTAAGAATTCTGGGGCTGATCAGTTCATATCCATGCAAATAAACATGCCAAAAATAGAAGTTTCCCCAATGATTTCCAAGTCTTCTGTCAAAGGAAACATAGTAGCATATACCAAAGCACTGCGAAAATTCTCAAAGGGAATGTTAAAAACACAGGAAGAGAAAATCTGCTATTCCTTAAAGCACTTAGAATAATTATTTTTCTACAGTTTGATACATCTTGCTTAGGATAATTATTTTTCTAAAGCTAGATATATTTAAGTCTTAGAAGGGAAAAACTAATGGGCAACTTAAATATCTGAAACTATGGAAGGCCCCATTTCAAGTATTTCAAGTAAGAGTGAACAGCTGTTTCCCATCTTTCCTGGAAGGGATATTAAAGAGATTTTTTTTTGCATGGGATGAACATAAGAAATATTTCATTTCAAGAATGATTCCCAACTGTGGAACAAGCTTTCAAGAGGACAAACACCTTATCAATGGAAATTAGTTTAAATGGAATTGGCCAGATGTAGGGGCACACACCTGTAATTCCAGCGATTTGGGAGACTGAGGCAGGAGTATCGTGAGTTCAAAGCTAGCCTCAGCAACTTAGCAAGACCTTGCCTCAAAATAAAAAATGAAAAGGGCTGGGGATGTGGCTCAGTAGTTAAGTGTTTCAACTCTCAGTACTTAAAAACAAAAAAAGGAATTGATGATCAACCATTACAAAATTTAAGCAGCAGCCCTACTAATAATAAAGGAACCCATGTTTCTGGAAATTTCCTTTTTGACACCCTAGAGTCATGGTAAATTAAAAATGAAGTCTTATGATGCTGGACAGTCCAAATAATAGTTTACAAAGGAAAAAGCAATTTAAGAATTACATACCAACCACCCACAGACTGATTCTTTACCCTCAAGACTTTATATTGTTTAAGAAATGAACTGTCATAGATAATTTCCCTGGGCTCAGATTCATTTGTATTTGTTAATTAAAAAGCAATCTGTTTATAAAATGGTATTTATTGTAGCAAAGTATTTTGGATGACCAGTTTGGGCTTGTTTCAAATAGTAAAACTAACATAACCATATCTCAGTTTCTTTGTTCATGCAGATTTCAGAAAAGCATCTCTCCAAATCACAGCTGCAAGATATGGCTTTAATCAAATAATGAACAGATCATTAAAAACAATTAAAAACATGTAATTTTGTGTAATGAAACCTTCTTTCCAGAGTTGCAATTTCAGCACATGAACGAAAAAAGTGTCTTCCCACAGAAACTCCTGTTCAATTCCCTCTATCTCAATAAATTTATACAAATAGTGCCATTTATTCATTTAAAAATTAATTATTGTACATGAAGGCATTGTGATTTAGTAGCTAAAGACAGTTGACTACACAAAACAGCTTTGCTGTAACCTTGAAGAGTTCACTTCATAATATATACACTTATGTGTATATATTATGGCATAATGAATCTCACTATTATATATAATGTACCAATAAAAAAAATTTTGAAGTTCACCATGTTAGATCATTACATGAAGAAATAAAGAGAATAGAAATAGGAGGAAAATGTAGGAGTGAAAAAAATATGAATGAGGAGGAAAAGAAGACATATTTCAAAGAAGCTGTTTTCCTTGTTGATGCATACTGGAAACATTTCAGAATTGATTTAATTTTGTGTATGGGGGGTGTGTATGTATGTCTTTTCCAGCCACTTTATTCAAACATACAGTATGATAGTTTTTCCAGTATTAACTGTCTTAGATGACAGTCTTTCAGGCATCTAGCATAAAGTGTAAATGCAAGTGAAATAATGGAAAATGGACATAGGAAAATGGGATAATTCTGTAGAAATGAAGAATTCTGGGGTTTTTTTGTGTGTTTTAGTTGTAGATGGACACAATACCTTTATTTTTATGTGGTGCTGAGGATCCAACCCAGTGCCTCATATGTGCTAAGCAAGTACTCTACCACTGAGCTACAACTCCAGCCCTCTGTTTTGTATTTGATAGGACATTTGCTTTCTTCTATATTGAAGTGCAAAGAAGTTTCAAATGTCTCCCAAGGGTTAAGCCTCTATCAGTATTTGAATAAAATACTACAATACAAAGAAATACTACAATTACTTGAAGCCAATGGAAGATATCAGAAACCTACTTCCCTACACAGTGAAATCTTGGATTTCCACTGCGTTGATAATGGTCACACTCAGTGGTGTACTGATTACTATTTAACAACTGGCTCCAGCACGCCAGTTTCTTCCCATTAAGATGAAGGTATTCTGCTTTCATTACGATCATTTTGCTTGTTGTTAGTGACGAAGTCAACATTTTTTCCAACAAAGGATTCACCAAGAACAGTTCAAGCTCCACTGAACATTCAGTAAACTGTAAATTCATCATAAATCAAAAATAAAGCCAAACAGGGAAGCCAAGACAGCGGTCAAGACCCTGGGATTTTAGGCACTCAAATTTAAACCCTGTTATCAACTCTTTAAAGATATATGATTTTGAGCTCATTGCTTAACCTTACTAAGCCTTATTTTCCACTTTAAATTACACATAATACTAGGCCTGCTTGTTACTGATACTTAGAGATTAAATAATTCATGTGAAGGGCATCCAGTAGTCACTATATGTACATGACACACAAACAAAAATAACCACACTCCATCAGCTATTTTTATTCTTTGTGAAGAGAAAGTATTCACAATTACAAACACCCAGTGTGACAATCTCTCATGTAAAAATGAACTCACCTTCCTGAGTTATTTATAGAGGCACTGTGAATTTTTCAGGAGTGAACAAGTACATTTAATTTAAAATTAATAAGACCATTATTGTGCTTTCATTAAAATTTCATGTGATTATTGGAAACATTTACAAAGTATGCAATGGTCTCATATAGAAGAGACAATAATTAAGCCTTAATAAATGTGATTTTAAATAATCACTTATAAAAATGCATTATTAAATTTGAGGCCTGCTATTTTAAAATCAATTTGTAATTTTTATTTACTAGAGACAAGTATGAAATTATATGTTTTGTGAACATTTAAACTAATAGAATTCATTCTAGAAATGGATGACAAAAGATAGTCTTCCAGTCAGCGACTGTCTTCTGCCTGCTTGGAAACTAATGCAATCAGGAGATGCTGACATTCTTCTGTTATCTTCTTTTACAATAATTGAGATCATTATTTAATGATGTCGACAGAGTCTCCCCCTTCTCCTGCAAACACTGATGGTAAATGGCAGGTCTCTTCATGCGTTGTCACAAAGGTCAGTGTGTAATTGGCAGCACTCATAGTACCTGGGTGATTTAATTTGATCTGCAGGTAGCTCGTCTGGTTTTCTTTCCCCCTTATTTGTGATTTTTCAAGGGAAGCAGCAATGTTTCCTCTGTATTTTTAAACACTGGGTCACTCAAATAGACAAGCCATGAATTCCACAAAGACACACAAGGAGTGTCTTATTGACTTTTCCCCAGCAGCTAGCACAATGCCTGGAACATAATAGATTAGATTTAATGAAAGCTTCTCTGTAAATGAATAAATGAATGAATGAATAAACAAATGAACTTATAGACAAATAAAGGAAATGGTACAAAATTATCCTTAGGAATTACCAAAGTTGTGCACAATATTTTTACTGTGAGTGAGTTCCTTCCATTTCCTTTAATTACAATCATGGCATCTGAAAATAAATTTTCTTTTTTTACAAATCTTATTGTATTTATTGCCTTCTTAATGTGGAGTTCTAGAAAATGTTAAATAAAGACAGCAGAAACAAATTTTTTTCCAAAATTTAAGGAAAATAGATTAATATTTTCAATTAGCCATTGCTAATACCTTTTGTCAAATTAAACAGTTCCCTTCTATTCTTATTTGATAAGAGGCTTTACAATAAAGGAGAGTTGAATTTTTTTCAATACTTTTCTTTATATATAGAATGTTATATGTATTTTCTATTTTATTTTGTTAATGACATTAATTAGACTAATCACATTCAAATGGCAAATTAAGGTCACATTCCTGGAATAAGTTTATTCATCATCTTTTTTATATATTACTAAATTTTATTCAATATTTTTGTTAGGAAATTCTGTTTCTGTATCCATAAAGAATACTAATCTGAAATTTGGTTGTCTTACTAAGATTTCTTAAAAGTTTGGCATTAGGTTTATATTGGCCTCAAAAAACAAAATACAAAGAATTAGGAAGACTTCCCTTTGCTACTATGTTCTGTAAGAGTTTCTATAGTATTGCAATCAAATCTTAAATATCTGAATACTTGAGTAAAGACATCAAGACTGAGGGGATTTTTTTGTGTGAAAATTAGTCATTAAGTATTCAATTTCAGTAATTTTGAAGCCATATTTCTAATTCTTTTTCTGTTAATTTTGGTACCATGCTTTTCAAGAAACTTGCCCATTTTACTTAAATTGTTGAATTTATTGGCATATAGTTGTTCACAATGTTCCACTGTTTTCATTTTAATACCATTATTTTCATCAGTACCTGCTCATATCCTTTGTGTGTCTCCATTTGGACTTCGTTTCCTCCCTAAATCTTGCCAAACATTTACCAATAACTGTATCAATATTTTTAAAAGCCAAACTTTGACTTTGTTAAGAAGAATAAATTAAAGTAGAAGGAAGTAAACAGCAAAAGCAAAAATAATGGAAATCAATGACAAAGACAAGACAGTTTAAATTTAATTAAAGAAAAAAACTTTTAGAATGCCAGCAAGATTACAAGACTAAGCTTTTTTTTTTTTTTTTTTTTTTTGTACCAGGGATTGAACCCAGGAGTGCTTAAACACTGAGCAACATCCCAGCCCTCTTTTAATATTTTATTTTGAGACAGGGCCCACTAGACTGCTAAGGCTGACCTTGAACTTGTGATCCTCCTGCCTCAGCCTCCTAAGTCACTGGGATGATTATAGGCATGTGTCACCACACCCAGCTGAGTCATTCTTTAAGAAGTCAAACATTCAACTGAACAATTTCAAGAATAAAAGAGGAGACATCACTACATATTATATAGATATTTAAAGGTATTCTACACCAATAAAACTGACAACCAAGATAAAATTAAATCCTCAAAATTATACAAATTGTCAAAATTGACATGAATAGAGAAATTTTTATAGCTATGTATCTGTTAATATCATTTTAACTTGAAAATATTCCTCATCCAGATCATTTTCACTAATAAATTCTATCCAAACATTGAGGAAAATTTTCATTATATTTATTTTTTTAAAAAATAGCAAGATGTCACATTTCCTGAGTTTTTAATGAGGCTGACATGATTGACATTAAAACCTCATACAGACATAATGAAAAAACTCCAAACCAGTATTTCTCATAAACATGAATGCAATAATCCTCAAAATTAACAAATTTTATCTTAAAATATATAGAAAAACAAAATGAGATAATGATATAAAACTGATTTACCATTTATAAATCTATTTATGGTACTACATTAACTAAACAAAGGAGAAAATATGATCATCTCATTATACACAGAAAAATATTTTGACAAAAGTCAGCATCTGTTTGTAATAAAACAAAGTTGAATCAAACTAGGAAAAGAAGGTACCTACCATAATATAATAATTGCATCAATTTTTAAAAAAAATCTGAATCACATCATATTCAGTGGTGAAATATTGAATTTTTCCCCTCAACTTCATGATTAAGGCCAGAATATCGACCTTTAAAAAGTCCATGCTGCATCATACTATAGGTCCTAGCCAACAATCAAAGAAATCTAGATGAAAGATAAAAAGACTAAAAAGGTAAAACTAACATACATTCATGCACAATAAAATTGGGGAGGCAAAAACTTTCATGGAACCTATAAAAATCTAAGTGGAAGTGCACATTATGTTTGTAAAGGTCATGATGATCGGGGTCAACATATACTGTAGTGTATTTCTAATAGAATCTTCATAAGACACCATCACTTGCAAATTTCTTAAAAAGCTTCTTATACGTAGGGTAAATTTAACAAAAGATGTATAAGCCTTCTACACTGCAAACTACAAAATATTTCTGATATTCCAAAATGTCTAAATATGTATCAAAAATACACCACGTCATGAAAATGAAGACATTTTCCATTCTCTGCAATGCACTCTCAATGAAACTCATTTGACTTTTTGTAAAATTTGGCTCACCAACCTAAAATACATAGTGAAAAAGTTCTAAATAGCCAAAACAATCCCCAAGATAAATAATTGGACAATTAATTGTTTTCAGGATTTATTATAGAGCTATAATAATCAGGAAATAGTACTGGCTTAACAATGGACAAAAAGATCAATAGATGAGTCTTTTTAATATATGGTGTTGGAACAAATCATTTTCCCTTCTTCTTTAGGAAAAACAAGTATATTTTTACTGGACTACCTGGTACACAAGATAGCATAGTATGGATGGATCATATGAATGACACATAATCTTTTTTATTTGAAATAAAAATGTTTATGCAGTCTTCCCTTGGAAAAAAAATTTGCTTGACTATATTACTGAGGGAAAAAAAAGTGAATCACAAATACCTCTTCTTTTTTGAAATGTGTTTGGAGGCCAGCAGGAAGACACCACTTGTTTTTTAAAAAAAGACTGACTTCCCTTAAGGTTTGGTTACAGGAGAGATTCTTATATACATACCATTCTTCAAACTCTATACAACAATTTATTCAACACATGTAAAGACCTAACCATAAAGCCAAAGCACAAATCTAAAATAAAACATGAGAAAATACTGGATGCTACAATAGGCAAAGATTTCTTAGGATATGGAGAGCATACACCCTAATAGAAAATTCTGATAAATTGGAGTTAATCAAATGACTAGTGATTAGGGAGTTATAAATCAAAACCAAAACACACTTATAGAATGTCAAAATTTTAAAAGACTAACAATACAAAAATGCTGATGATGATTTAAAGTAATGCAAACTTTCATACATTTATTGGTGGGAGTGTGACATGATATAACCAGTTTGGAAATTTCATGTACATGAAACATACACATATCTATGAGCTAGAAGTTCTACCTAAAAGAAATGAAAATGTACTTCTATCAAAAGAATTGAGAATGTTCCCAGAAGCACACTCACTTGTAAGTAAAAAGTGGAAATTGTGTCACTGTCATTCAACAGGTGACTGGATGTACAAACTGCTGTTTGTTTATATTGTGAAACAGTACTCATCAATAGTAAACCCAAGTATTCACATGACCTTATGGATAAATCTCAAAGAAGCCAGATACCAGGGTAAAAACTATTTGATTCCATTTACATGAATTGCAAAAACAAGCAAAACTAACATGTAGTTCAAAATATCAGAAAAGTGTTTGTTCTCTGAGTAGAATTGACCGGTGAAAAGCAAAAGGAAATCTGGAGTGTTGGGAATGTATTTCAGTAGAACTCACTGAACTGTACCATTGAAGATTTATTTCATTAGTGCTGGGATTGTAGCTCAGTGGTAGACTCAGCATGTGTCAGGCCCTGGTTTCCATCCCCAGCACTGCAAATAATAATAATCAACAAAAAATTAAGACAAAAAAATTAATGAACAAGGAAGAGTTCATCTGTGGTGGTAAAAGTCAGGACAGTGACTACACAAGCTATAGAACTGACTTGGCAGTCACAAGGCAACCTCTGTAGCATTAAGGATGCCCCATGTCTGTCCTGATTTGGGTGCTGGTTGTGCTGGTACATTTGCTTTGTGAAATTTAAAGCACATTTATGGACATTTTTTAATGTATATTGCACTATAGCAGAATTATCATTTTAAATTTTTTGCTGCAAGAAATCACAAAAGGCTCCTCCTTCAATTCCTAGAGACAATTTCATATACTGTGTCATTGACACAATGGGACAAAAGGGGGGTTGCTAGCTGCACCATCCTGTTGGCCATAATAACCTAATGGAAAAGCTTTAACCTGTTACTATGACAGCATGCTTTGACTACAGCATTCACAGAAAATAAATCACTTTAATTTAATCTGTCCAGTTGCTTTGTTATTAAAGATGACAAGGAAGCAACAGCAAGCATCACTAGAGAAATCACAGCAATATACATCTGTCACATTATAATACAACGGGATGGGAGATCATTCAGGAGTGTCATAATTGTAATTTCAGAAAACCAAATACTATTTATGTGATAACATCCACCTGTGTCTCTTTAACTTGTATTTTCAACTTGCTGCCTGTTTACATCTATTCAAACCGGAAGCACTGAATATCATTAAACACTATGTAAATAAGTTAGGCTTGACTAGGAAGGATCACAAGTCAACTGGGATTCTTCAGCATCTGGGGCCAAAAGATTCTACTATAACAATACCCACATGGTCCTTGAAATGCAGCTTAAGTATTTTGATAGACATGCCAAGATTCAACTGAGAAGACAGACTTTATCACAGATGAAACTATCCCCCAGTGAAAGAAAACAGATTAATGGATGTGTCAGTTAGGGTCCTTTGGTTCCAATCTATGGAAACTCAATGTGGCTAACGTAAGCAAAATTGAATGTATTTTAAGTTGATTTGGGGATTGCTCACTGGATTAAAGTGAACAAGGACACCAAGGCATCATGGGTTTTTTAAAGAACTGATTGAAGTGTGTATGAGAGACTGCTCAACTTCGCCTCACGTCTTTGTATTCTAGCCATTGCTTTAGAAAGCAAAGCCACAGGTGTGATGTGGCAGCATCTTCTGCACCGGAGCTTCCCTGCCATGTAGGCTGTCTCTGCTCAGTCATTCTGGCATTTGCACAACTATCTTAAGGTGGGAAGCAGGTAGCAGCTCATGTGGCAACCAATGGGAATGAGCTGCTGGAAAGATAATACCTTCTTCCATACTCCAAATGGATAATTATAAGCTGCTTTTGACATGGTTCCTCATATGGTTCCCAGAAAGATTAAATCTCAGTTGTTCAGAGCAGGAATCAACTTGATAATGTCGCTATAAATGGGTTTTCCTGTTTTATCCTTTCCAGTCCTATTCTTCTATTGCTTGAACCACATAGAAAACACACTTCCTGTCCACAAACACTTGTATCAAGCACTACTCTCTGGGGGAAAATCTACGCAAGAACAAGTTAGGGCCCTACACCTGCCAGCATGGATGAATTCCAAATCTGAGTCATTTTGTTCCTTCACTCATGGTTCAAGTTCTGGAAGAGAACCACAATTGGACTTGCTTGGGTCCTTTGCCCATCCTTGAATAGTGAAGACAAAGTCCCTTGATAGAAAATTCCCCAAAGGGGAAGAGGTAATTCCTCAAAAATATATTTTGGAATGCTAATTCCAAAAAAAAAAGGAAAGTTGCTACTTTCTACATCTTTGTGTCTAAGTATTATACTAAGACCCCGAGAAGCAAAACAGTAGAGTGAGATATTTAAATTATAAACCTAAATTAATAGAACACATAACAACATATTTACCTCTCATTTATTTTACTAAGTGTCTGAGTTATGAGTCATTTTTACTTAGAGCAATTAATTTAAAATGCATCATGAACATGAAGATGATCAGGTTAAGACCTAATATCCCACTCACTCTTTTTAAAAGCTTGATGTAACATTTACACTAGAAAGAAACAAGGTTTCCAGACAAAATGAATTACATTCCACCCTAATCACGCTAATTACAATTAAACACCCCAGAAAAAATATCTAGAACTAAATATATAGATATTTATCAGAAACTACAAACAAATAAAAGCTAGGGCAGTCTAGACTAAAGGAAAATTGTGGCAGTGAGTTCCCTGATTTGGTCTCATCTCCTATCTACCTTGACCTTGGCATTAAAGCAAACTGAAACCCAGAAATAAGGAGATGCAGATGTCCTTACACACACACACACACACACACACACACACACACACACAAAGCCAAAGAGCTGAACCAAGAAGAAAGCAGCTCCACAGGACACAGCTCTTCAACTGTGCTTACCCCACTCCAAGCAAATTCCACAAAAAGCACTGCACTCTTCCCATCTCTCCTCAGACATTGCAGAGACTGGAACAGAGCCACACTGCGCTCACCAAGCAGAGGCTGCAGTGTCCTTCCACCTCCCTCTCCTCTGGGTGCTGTAGACTCAGGTGGAATCCCGTCAACCAGCACCCCCAGGCTGCAGTAACTCCAGCAAAGGCTGAGTCCCTCTCTCCCCTTTCCCATCATTCAACAGACCACCCTGCCCCTATAGTAACAATGGCAGAGGCATCACCCTCCTCCTCTTCCACCAGCTTCTATGAATATTGTGACGGGGCCCTGTGCACAGTCCCTCCACTACACATCATTGATGAGGCACACACCCACCCGTCCCAACTAGATTGGGGAGTTAAGATGAAAAGGGGATTCTTTACATCTGCATAAAGTCACATCATAATCTGGAGTAGTCATATGTGAAAATTATTAGAATCCAGCAAAATTTGAAAACTGAACAATGGTGTAGAATACAGCTCAGGTTCAACACTGGCTTCAGGGTAGCATACAAGCAGGACAGACCAGATCAACACTGCAAAGGTTTGAAAACTAAGTTGACATTAGAATCATGTCCTATAACAGCAGACTAGGTCAGGCTTTCTGAGTCTAAACAGATCTTTGTCTGCTAAAGTAGAAGACAAATAGCAACAAGCATCTCATAATACTTTAAAAGTAGTCCACAATGCAATCCAAAATTGTGCATCATACCACCAAACAATTCTCAATTCAAACAAGAAAAAATAATTAACAGATGCAAACATCAAGATGATTTGAACATTAGAATGGTCTGATAAGGATTTTAAAAATAATCTAATAAGAAATTACAAAAATTCTGAAATAGAATGAAATAGAAAATCCCAGCCAAACAAAATGAAGATATAAATAAGAATCCAAATATTGAAATTGAAAAGATAATAATTAAAATTGGATGAACTCCCTGGATGGACTCAGTAGCACAACAGAGATGGAAAGAGAGCAATGATCAGTAGACATAAAGCTACATCAATAGAAATTATCCAATTTGAACAACAGGAAAAACAGTTTTAAAAAATAAAGAACAGAATCTGAGGAATGCATGAGACAATAACAAAAGATCTATCATTTATGTCATTCAATTCCCAGAAACAAAGAAGGTAGGGCACACCTTGTAATCTCAGGAGCTCCTAAGGCTTAGGCAGGAGGATTGAGAGTTCAAAGCCAGCCTCAGCAAAAGCAAGGCGCAAAGCAACTCAGTGAGACCCTGTCTCTAAATAAAATACAAAATAGGGCTGGGGATGTGGGTCAGTGGTTGAGTGCCTCTGTACCAAAAAAAGAAAGAAAGAAAGAATTACAGTCATGTACTGGGTAACAATTTTAGTTAATAGAACATATATGCAACTGTGATCCCCTAAGATTATGAGAATACTGAAAAGTTCCTATAATTTAGTGACATCATAGCCATTGTAATGTAACAATGCAATGCATTGTTCACGTTTGTAGCGATAAACACACCTACTGTGCAGCCAGTTATATAAATGTATACCAGAAAGAATTAAGTACAATATCTAATACTTGATAATGAATATAAACAATTATATCCCTGGCTTATGTATTTACAGTACTATGCTTTTATCAGTATTTTAGAATATAATTCTATCCATTAAATTAAAGCTTATCATAAACCAGTATTGTTGTGCTACATCAGTAGCAGCCCCAAATCTCAGGCTATGACATCTCTTGACAGCACCTTAGGCAACCTCCACTGATTAACCAACACCATGTTAGTTTGTGCAAGTACATGCTATGATATAAGCTCAAGGGCAAAACTGCCTAACAATGTGTTTCTCAGAATGTACCCCTCCCCCGAGAGTTAAGCAATAGATGAACAAATTTGGAAAAACAATACCTGAAAATTTCCCAAATTTGCCAAAAACTGTTATCTAAGGGAAAAATAAGGATGAACAATTTCAAACAGGATAGACTCAAAGAAATACATCCCCTGACACATAATAATAATCAAAGTTCTGAAAATGAAAAAAAAAAATCTTGACAACAAAAAAATAAAAAGCAGCACATTACCCCCAAGGGAGCAACAACTGGAACTTCCAAAGGATTTCTCTAGAAACAAGGTGTTTCATAAGAAAAAAATTCATTTATTTGACTTCTGTTGAAATACCTCAGTACCTGGTCATCAGGACATCAGGATGAGAACTCTTAAAAGAATAGCAATGGTCTTTAGGGAGAGGTGGCCACTCCTTTTGTACCAGACGTGTACTGTGCAGTTCATCAGAATCCCCATCTCTTGCCCTACATACTATTTCAAACATTTATTGTACTTATCTGGCTGTTGTAGACTTAGTTTATGGTATCCTACTAGTTCTAGAGTTTTCCAGACACTCTAATAAAAGCTATAGATCCCACAAATTTTACCCAATTTTCCATTTAGTGTCAAAGTTTCATAGACTCAGTCCCAAAAGGCTGCCCCCACTTTCCAAGATCCTGATTTAGACCAAAGTACCCATCTTGTACATATTTAGATTATCAATGACCCATGCTTTCTTTTCGTTGATTTGATTTAGAAAGGCCTCTTGGACTCTCCTATGTATTTGTGATATTATATAGAAATTTTGAATTCTTCTGTGGACAGTAAGACAAGCAAGTAGGACAGATAAAACTAAACATAAAAGTACATTATGAAACATAATAAAGTAGGTAGTATCTATATGTGAGGGACAGAAGAACCAATAACTAACAAAGATTCAGGATAAAGCCAACAAGTTGTCACCCCATAATGCTGCACCTGCTTCCTTACTTCAATTAGGTTGCTATATTCCCTATCTACTCATGTGCATCAGTTAGCTCATAAATTCATTGGAAATAAAAGCCATAGGTCAGATTATGTCTGGTACATGACAGAAGTCAGTAAGCACCTGAGAGCAGGGGCACCCTGCAGTGTTTCCCAGACTTCAGGGAATATTACAAATCACCTTGAAAATTTGCTTAATACACAGACAGCTAGCAACTGCCCCCAGGAGTTTTAATTGATCAATTCAGAGATGTATTTTAAAAACTGCTTGTTTATTAGAACTTCTGCTGGTTTTGATGTAGGTGCTCCATCAGCATATTGAAAACTATTAAGCAAGGGAGCATGGGAAGTTTAGGGGAAATGGTAAATGTCTACCTCCTCTTATATTGATCAACATTATGAAATAAATTAACATAACTTCAGAGCAACCCAAAAGACATTGGAAAAAGTAGATCTGCTTCCTTTTTATTAATTAGGTGGTATGATTTGGAGGTAGAGAATTTATCACTGTGTGTTTATGAGAGAGACATGGGACAGGGACAGAGAAAGAGAGTCCCATGGAGGAGGAGTGTTTTCCTTCTTTCACTCGTTTCTTACCAACTGGCAGAGATACTGTCTTCTTCCCTGATTGCTCTCCTTGCTCACCCTCCAGAAGATGAGAGAGAAGAGTCACAGCTTAGTTTCTAAGGCAACTGTCCCAGCGTGACACCCCCAAAGTTGTATGGTTCTTCTTCCTATTCGATTGATTTTATATTTGTTCTTTCACCAAGCATTCATTGCATGCCCATAATTGAACTCAACTGAAGTTAAGCTTTGAGACAATTTCAGGTTGAGGAGGCACATGAAGATCACTGGGGATATTTTAATTGGAGACTTAAAAAAGCAAAAAGGCACTGGGCATGGTGGCACACGCCTGTTATCCCAGCAGCTCAGGAGGCTAAGGCAGAAGGATGGAAAGTTCAAAGCCAGCCTCAGCAGAAATGAGGCATTAAGCAACTCAGTGAGACCCTGTCTCTAAATAAAATACAAAATAGGGCTGGAGATGTGGTTCAGTGGTTGAATGGCCCTGAGTTTAATCCCAAGTACCAAAAAAAAAAAAAAAAAAAAAAAAAAACAGAAAGGCATTTAACTTGGGCAATTATGTTATGTGTAAGGTCACAGTCATTGAAATAAGTAGCATATTCTTCTTCACTTCCATTTTACTTCATAATTGAAAATCTTGCATAGTGCTTTCCAACCCTGATATGATGTTAAAAAAATAATTCACTTATGTATTCTAGCTCCCATCTTCAAAATAAAGTTGTCAATTCAAATACTTGATCTTTAATTTCTGGAACATATGACCATCAGTTTGAAATTCTAGATACATATACAATAATAAATGTATTAATTAGAATTCTTTAATGTATCTTATTTGCTATTCCATTGAATCTATAAGCAATTGGATTGGAATTGGATTCTAATGTCAACTTTTCTCAGAAACTTGGCCATCATTGAAATTCCACCAAATCCACAACTAATCCAAAGTACTGTGAACATTTGTAGGCTAAATAAAGGTGATTGTCTCCTTGCATAAGTCTTTAGATTCCCCACTTCTGAGTAGCAGCTCACAAAGAAACACCTAATGATGAAACAGACGGGAATTTTACTGCTTCCTTACCTTATAGAATACACCAAGAAAATAACAGCTGAGTTCAGTACTAAAGGGATAGAACATAATACACTTGTAAGTATAGTTCTCTATTTATTGATCTGATCTTACCTGAATAATGAAAGTGATGACACCAACATTTTTCTATTCTGTTTATTAAGAATATACAAATGGGACTGGGGCTGTGGCTCAGGGGCTGAGCGCTTCCTCGCATGTGTGAGGCACTGGGTTTGACCCTTAGCACCACTTAAAAATAAACAAATAAAATAAAGGCATTCTGTCCATCTACAACTACAAAAAAAATTATTTAAAAAAAGAATATACCAATAAAAAGAGGTTAAAAATTGGGCAGTAATTAATGCTGTACTGAGCCAGAACCCAGGCAGCTATACACAACAAACAAACAAAAGGGAAAAAACCTGAAGAAAAACACCCCATAATAAATAAACTTGGGACCGAATGGAGTAATGCAAAAGAAACAAACCATCACCAGGGAATATTAACTTCCTGTCTAATATGAATCAGACAATTACATGCAGACTAATATAACCCCCTTTAAAATTTAGTCAGCATTTTTATTTCCTTTTATTTATCATCTCTTACATTTAGAGAAAAGCCATGAAAAAATAGATTCTTTCACATTTGCAATTAAGATTTAACATGAGAAACACGTTCCCAATTTCACCATTGCTTACTCCAGGAGCTGATTTTATTTTCCTCACTGTGTGAGGATTTTATCCAATCAGGAGGGATACTGGTCTTTTCAAATCTCTAAAAGTCCTACTTCAGAATATTTAGTAAAGGATTTTTAACACAAATAAAAGACCTTTACATTCAAAAAGTAACATATATAACCCTTTGGTTACTTGAGACCTTTCCAACTCTCTAAAATTTGTATAAATCCTGACCAAAATTCTAATTCTCTCTTTTATTAAATGTTCTATAGAAGAAAATGAAGACTCTAATGGGAAGTCTTGGTGCTAAAGGATTTTTTATGAAGAAACTTATTCCTCTTGGAGAAAAGATATACAGAAAATGACTCTGGTGCACCTGAGGAAAATAGATGGCTACCCCATCACCCTTAGAGCGTAGCACACCCAATCATACCCACAGGGCTTTCCAGTTTTTCAAGGTTAAGACTTCAAGGCAAACAAAAGATTAATAAACCTATGAAAAACTCTCCTCCATGAAAATAACCAAAACAATAAACAAAAACTAAGAGGAGAACAGGTAAGATAGGGAGTAAAATAAGGTGTGTGAATAATAGTGGCACATACGTACAGTGGCATACCACAGAGCAATAAAAATGAAGTAACTCTATGCACAACTCCATGAATGGCTCTAATGTGAGCTACATTATGATAAAACAGCCAGACTGAAAAGTCTCCAAAATGTGTGGTTTTATTTACATGGCATTCTGGATAAAGCTAAATTATAGGGACGTCAAATTAGTGTTTGCCAGGAGTTAAGGATAGGGCAAGGAGGTAGTTATATAAGGGCTCAAGAAAATTTTGTGGTATGATGGAGTTATTCCACATCTCGATGGTGGTGACACTTATATTACTGTTTGCCAAAGCCACAGAATTGTATGTACAACAACAACAAAAAACATCAAGTGTAATATATGAAAATTCTGCTTCAAAGAAATGAATGTGTCTCAGGAATAAGATACCATATTCATGATGTAAGATCCAGATATAATTTTTTATAATAATAATGAGCTCTGGTAGGTAAATTCAAACATCTGAAAAATGAAAAGTTCAAATACACTGATGATGAAGATGAAGTCTTCTAAAACGTAAAATTAAAATGCAAATAACAATAGAAGGTAAAGATCAAATCAGGAGGTCCTAACAGGAATTTTGCAAAGGCAGAAATGAGATAATGAACAGAAAAAACTACTTAAGTACATACATGATGCAAACATACATACACATATACAAATCTCCTAGAACTGCATGTTAGCTTCCATGTCAAAGAGCTTACCTAATGTCTGTTAAAATGAAAAACCACCCCATAATAAATTGCATCATTAAGAAATTAAGAATTCTACAGATAAAGATAAAATGATACAATTTCAAAGCTTTCAGAAAATCCAAGTAGACCACTACAAAAAACAATAACATATTCAACAGCAACACAGGAAACTGGAAGATAATGGACAGAAGTTTTCAAAATTCTGGTTAAACAATTTTTAACCAAAATTAACTAAAGTTCTGTGCCAGCTAAAAATCAATGAATAAGGTATGTAAAGCGTCACAAAATGTATTTCTTTTACACCCATGCTCAGATCAGAACATCATTGGAAAATATATCTCCCTAAATGAATTGAGAAAAGAGAATGGGGTTCAAAAAGCAGAGCTGTCAGAGGATTTTACAGAGCAACAACTATGTAATGACTTAAGAGTGGCCAGCGCAAAATGTGCCAGGAGACCAACTGCAGCACTAAAAATGTTTACAAGAGAAACCATAAGGTGGATAAAGCCTTAA
Source organism: Glaucomys volans (assembly GCA_020662805.1). Classification (NCBI taxonomy): domain Eukaryota; kingdom Metazoa; phylum Chordata; class Mammalia; order Rodentia; family Sciuridae; genus Glaucomys; species Glaucomys volans. The sequence goes on from JAJEJO010003913.1 coordinate 44,863, forward strand.
ATGACAATGCTGACTCTAGAAAATTGAATTAAAAGGGTCATTTTCTGGAGTTCTTGGCAGATGTGGAAACATTCTGTAATTTTATCAAATGTTCTAAAGCACAAAATCAAGCTAATTTTTAAAAATGAGGCAATTATTAACTCTAGGATAAATAAAACCTTGAACAACAAATTAAAATCAAAACTAACCAGCTGTAAATAAATATGCAATCATACTGCTGTATAGAGTAATTATGAACTCAATTTTTAAATTCACATAAAATTAGAAGAATGAGCAAAAGAGAAGACAACGAAATCCTCAAGTACCACAGGAACAAGTCAACTGAAAATTATTAGAAGCATCCATTATTATAAATACTTTTTAGAAATATGGAAGTAAAGTCAGAAAGTAAAGTCAGAAAGAAATAATGAAGATATTTTTTAAAATTTCTCTAAAAGGAGAGGGGAAGAGTCTTTGAAATATGAAAGGGACCAAAATACCATTTATGTTGTAAAGCTTTTGGCACTGTTGGGTTAAAAAAAATTTTTTTGCATGTAATCATTAACAAAGAAAAATAAAATCTCACTGTTTTAAAAATAAGTGATCACCAAGATCTCGTCTGTTGGTTTTCTCTTACGACCAAATTTTTAAAGATTTTATTGAGGAAAAAAAAAAAGATTTTATTGAGGGATTAGGAATGAAGAAAAGAAGAAAGGAGAGAAGGAACAGAGTAAGGAAAAAGAAAATCTACATTAATCACATTATACTTAATACCATATGCTTAATAAAATTTTTTGAAACTTCTTAATATTTAACTTGAGTTCACCGTGCTCCTTCATCACAATTTAGGTAGCTATAATATTTCTGTAACTGAGTTTGCTTACTCACTAGTAATACTCTAGAGTCTCACATAATGCCATGTCAATATGAATTGCCCCTAATGTGGTCATTGTCTAAATATTACAAAATAGTAATCAAATGGCAACTGTGCTAGATATATTATTATTATGTCTATATTATTTTTACTTTTAAAAGTTTCAGCTTTTAATAAAGCTGTGAAATTAAGCAAGAGTTGAGAGCAAAACCAGTAAGACAGCTAATGAGCAGTTCCTGTGCTCTTAGAGACACACACACACACACACACACACACACACACACACTGAACAAACCACACATCCACAGAAACAATTCACAGAACACTCTAGAACACAGTAAAAGAAACAGCAGAAATCCTGCAGGGCATAAAGCTCAAGATAACTGCTTAAGGAAGGGAAGAAAATTTCTTATCTCTGCCAACCCATTCTTCTGTCACGATGAGATCAGAACCAGGAGGGACTCCTTCCTACAGGGAAGGGGTAAGCAGAAAAACCCCAGCAGCCCTCATCAACAGGGATATCTGCAGTCTTTGTTACTGGAAATTCCTGTAGTTAGCACAGACCTGAGCCCAGTTGAGGAAGCTCCCAAGTCCACACACTGAGTTACACTCAGAGAAGGAGCTGACACTAAACCCTGCCACCCTGGCCTGTGCTGTGATTCCACTGCACCATCTTGAAACAGATCCACTGTGAAAATGCATCCTACTCTGGGGACGGGTAGTCATCACATCCTCCAGCCATGAGGTTTTCCCACCACAGCAACACTTCCACCCAGAGCTACACCATCTTTAAGCTGAGCTGCTGCAACTGAGCTGCTGCAATGTTCCTTGGGGCCAACCTACCATAGTGCTGCTTTATTCTCCCCATTCGAATTGCACCCTTCTCTCCGTCAAGCTGAATTATCACCCAAATCATGCAGAAACCTCAGGCCTCCCACACACCAATCAATCACACCCTACCTCCATGTCAGAGCTAAAGCAGCTACCTGCTCCCCTGGACTGTAGTTTTAGCATACCACAGCAGTTGCACACTGTACCCATACTTTCTGGGACCAAGCAGAAGCAAAGTTTTGCATCCCAATGAATTAAACTTGGCTGAACTGTACCACCCCATTCTCCAGACCAAAGAGCCAGAATGCCCAGCCTACCTATAAGGAGACTATCTCACCCCAGCCTGATATGCAATGTGTCCAACCTCTTGGGGACATGGAGTCATTACTGTGCTGCTCCTTTCCCCAGGGCCAAACCTACAATAGTACCTTGCCATTCCTGGGTCCTTGCTATTGCTTCATCTAGCTTCAAAGTTTGAGCTATTGTCATAACCCACCATCCCAGGGGCCAGAGTTGCCAGTGAATGATACCCAAAATTTGAGCTGCTGCTGTACCCTGTTGTTTCTGAATACAAAATTGCTCCACAGGGCCTGAGCACCTGGAGCACCCATTCTTCCCCAGTCATGCCAGTTCTGCAACCTGTCCCCAAGGAATCAGAGCCACAGCTCTATCCTAGACCCTAGGGCATGTATCAGTAATAAATCCCAGCTCAGAAAGAGAACCACGTCAACTTGTACCATGAAAGGTGAACCTGAGCCACAAGTTCCATGTACTGCAGTGGTTTCACAAGAAGCTGAGCCCAGAAATGCAACTCCACAGCTTCTTTAGGCACCTGTGCTCTGGAATGAAGTATATCCTAAACTACTGAGATAGTCTGTTATTGCAGACATTCATGGTTAACTCAAGGGACTATGCCACTGTGCCCCACATGGAACCAGAACCACTGAACCCAGTCCAATTGGAAACCTCCAGTATAACTGCCAGTGAAAGTCTTCCCCTATGAAAGTTACCCTGTGAAGTTTACAAAAGCATAAAATAGACAATTCAATCAGAAAAACAATTATTGATCTGAATGAGAAAACCAACAAATAAATAGGTATCACAAAGAGTCAAGAAGAAATATTGCAACTGGAAAATTCAATGAAATAGAAATAGCTTCAGTGGCAGACTAGATCAGTACTAGAAACAATCTGTAAGCTTGAAGACTGTTCTTTTAAAGTGATTCTGTCAGAGGGGAAAGAGACTGAACAAGATTGAAGACAGCCTATGGATGTATGGGATACCATTAACCAAACAAATATATGCACCATGAGAATTCCAGAAAAAGAGAGGGAAAGAAAGCCTATTTAAATAGCTGAAGACTTCTCCAGTCTTTGGAAGATTGGGACAACCCGATCCATGCAACTCAAAAGTTCCTCAGCAACCCAAAGAAGTTCTCTCCAAAATACAATGTAATCCAACAGTAAAATGTAAAGACAAAGAAATTTTAAAGCACCAAGAATAAATGTCAAGTCACATATAAGGGAATATCCGTTAGAGTTTCAGTAAATTTCTTAGTAGAAATCTTGGTAGTGAGGAGAAAATAACACCATCAGAATTCTAAAAGAAAAAAAAAAAAACTTCCAGCCAAAAATACTAAAGAATATTATACCCAAAGCTATCCTACAACAATGTCCTATTCATAGTTAGATGTTTCAACTTTAAAATCTGTCAGTGTATGTAAGAGAGAGGCAGGGTGGTGAGATTAATGTTTTGGGAATTCTAAAATGGCCAAATAGAGGTGCCCAACACTTGCATCCTTCTGCACAAAGAAAAACCAAAACAAAGGTGGATAGTTATATTCTGAGGCAAGTGATCACAGGAAAACGGTAGAAGTTAGCAAAACAGAGACTGGAACCTTGAAAGGATCAAAAACCTGGGATGACTGCATAGAAAGAAAACAAAGTACCCCAGCAACAGCTGTTCTGACTCCCCAGCTAGAGAAGGGGAGGACACTGATCAGAAGAACCCCAGCAAATTCCATCAGCAAACACTGGTAATCCTGGCTACTAGAAAGCTTCATAACCATCACAGGCTTGCATCTTACTTAGGGAAGCAACCTGGAGTATGCACAACAGATTTACTTTGGAAAAGGATCCTATATCATCAAGATCACAGAGATCTTGAAAAAAAAAAATCAGAAATCTTGGGAATCAAGAAGTCAATAAGTCAAAAAATACATTTTAAGGATCCAACAACAGATTAGACTAAGCAGAAAGACTGTCTGAACTTGAAGCTGGGTCTTTTGATGTATCCTAATCAGCTTTTGAGACCTTATGGACATCATTAGGTCAACATGTATCTGTTTGGGGGCTAGCTGAGGGAGAAGAAAAAATGAAAGGCATAGAAAACCTATTTGATGAAACAATAGCTTAAAACTTCACTAGTACTGGGAAAGATATGGTCATACAGGTACAGAAGGCCCATCTGACTCCAAAGAGGCATGACCAGTAAATCAAAACGTATAAGAGAACAAAGCAGGATCTAAACAAAGAGAACAAATCTGGATCTCCCAGGTCCATCACTCTCCCACATCTCAACATATATTATAAAGCTATTATATTCAAAACAGATCCAAAGGAAACAAAAACAGAATGTTACTGGTTTAAAAACGACACATCAATCAATGGAACAGGATAGGAAGTCCAGAAATAAACCAAAGTATTTACAATCAACTAAGATTCTCAACAAAAAGTGTCAAGGACACACAGGAAGCACAACAAGATTGTACCCTTTTGTCATGCTACATATGAAAAGCAACCCAAAAGGATTAAATATTTAAACATAAATCCTGCAACTGTAAAACCAGTAGAAGAAAACATTAGAAGAAATCTCAACATTGGGCAATGATTTCTTGGATAGGACTCCAAAATATAGGCAACATAAAAATAGACAGACAGAATGGCACGAAACTAAAAAGTTGACCAGGAAAAAAAAAATCTAAGTGAGAACCTGTAGATTGGTAGAAAATATTTGCCAACCATATGTCCAATAAAGGGATAATGTCCAAAATATACAAAAAACCCAAACAACTCAATAGCAAGAAAACAATCCAATTTAAAAATGAGCAAGGGATTTGAACAGACATTTCTAAAAAAAAAGACAGACATGAATGACCAACAGCTATATAAAAAAGAATGTTCAATATATCTGATCATTAGGGAAATGCAAATTAAAATTACAATGAGCTGTCACCTCAAGTCTGTGAAAACAGCTATTATCAAAAACATAACTTAAATTCTTGATAGAGAAGCCAATTTACAAAGTCATTTCCATTTTGAACAGTTCAAAAGGATATTAGACCAACTAGTGAAATCCAGAAAAATTCTGTAGTGTAATATATATTGCACCAATGTTAATTTCTTAGTTTTGATCATTGCGTCATGATTATATAAGGTTAAAATTGGGAAAAGCTAAGTTAAATATATTGAACTCCACAATATCTTTGCAATTTTTCTGTAAATCTGAAATTTTTCAAAACAGATTAGGAAAAAAAGCACATTTTTTTTTCTGTAGTACACATTTGCTATGAAAAAGGTAAATAATGCAAGTGTGCAAAGTGAGGCATACTGCTAACACAAGTAAATCTTACCAGCTGAGAAATTTATGGAAAATACATTATTGATACAAGATTAATTTTGATTATATTTCTAGAAAAATTAATATTTAGTACCCAGCATTGTGTTCATGCATTTCTAAAAAGCATTGAATGCTACAGGATACTGAGAATAACTAGGAGAGTGCCTGATATGACTTTGAAGTTAAGTAGCTATGTGAATTCACATCATAAACACAAAGCAATTGGATTAAATAATCTTAAGTGTCCCTTTCGCCCCTAAAATTATTTAGGTGAGTTTGAATGACTTCTTATAATCCAATTACTAAAACCAACACAGAAGCCTAAACGGTTGAATTGGATATAAACAACAGTTCAGAACACTTAGGAGGCAAATAAACTTCTTGATTCTCTGAAAGCCAGAAATAATGCTGGCTGGGTACAGAATTGGATTCAGAGGCCCAGTCATGTCATAACCTGGTTTCTCTCCAGTTCTTGGCTCTGTCTTCTGCTGAATTGACTTCTTTCTCTGGCTTCACACTGTGGCTCCTGACAGCTCCAGGATCATAGCCTCCTGGGAGTCTCTCTTCCTGGACTATCTCATCTGCCATGTATAACCCTGACTCACCATGGCCAAGAGAATAGACTCTACCCTGATTAGGAAACACTTCCACCAACCTGAGCCATATACTAAGCCCTGATTGCATTGTGGCTTGTACCCCATTGCAAAATGTTATTTTCAGCTGAATGCATTTTAACTAATAGAGATTTTGATCCCTGCAGTGAAGCCCTATAGAACAGACTGGTTTAATTAGAAGAGGAAGGATCCAAAAAGAGAAGATCTTACTATTTTCCTTATTGTTTCTTTCTGGTAAATTGACAAATAGAAGGTGGCAATTCTACTTTTTTTTTTTTTAATGTTGATACTCAGTCAATCTGTTCATCAAGGCTATAGCAATTAAGGACTTAGTTTATAAATAAAATGTTCGGAGTAGGGGCTTTTTGTCGTTATTTTGTTTTATTTTGTTTTTCTAGTTCTGGGGATGGAAACCCAGGGACTCATGCATGCTAGGTAAGTTCTCTATCACTGAACTACACCTCCCGTCCTTAGAGTGTTTTTAACACTTCTGGAGGCCATCAGTGAAGCCCTATGAGAAAGAGAAATGGGCTGCATGTGACTCACTGTGAGGACAGAAGGGAAAACAGCTTCCATAATGCAAACTTAAGCGATTTTGCAGGCAAACAAAAAAAAAAAATTGAATTATCTACCTTAACAAATATTTATGCTGATACAGTTTGGGAGGTAGGTGGTTTTGAAGGACATACTTAGTAACAAGAACATGAGACTTAGTCAACTCCTACTGACTCCAAGTAAGCATTCTCGGCCTATGAAGGGATAAAAAATATTGATGTCCACTGACCCCTGGCTATTGCCTCAAATCTCACCAGGCCAGAGGAAAGATGATGTAGGTCACACCCTCACCCTGCAAAAATCTGGCTGCATCAATATTTCAATCAAGAAGAAAGGGGAATAAAAAAACAGAAAAGATTAATGAGTCTCTTTAGTTTTTTTTTTAGAAATACCTTACAACAGTGACTGCATAGGTTTTATTAGAGAACTCAGTCAAGTGACCATCAGTGTGCAAGAAAAGCTGGAAAACACTCTTAAATTGGACCTATTTACATGACCAAAACAATCAGAGTTTATATTCTCAAGGTGAAAGAATATTATTAAGTGGGCAAGCTAGCCATTTCTGCTTCGCTCCCAAATTTGTCTTCAACTCAGATCTCCCCCTTGATGTCTTAACTTAAACACACAATTTACACTCTCCTTGTTTGTGGATTATAACTTACTCAGATGGGATATATATAAAGAAAAGCTAGTAATCATCACAAAATCTGTCCCTCTAAGATAATTTTGTGTTATCTCAACTGAGACATAGTATACCCAGAAATTTTATCAACGTTATTCTGGATGTTGTTCTGTCTGTGAGGTTGTTCTGAATGAGATCAATATTTCAATCAGTTCACAGGAGTAAAACTGATTGCCTTCATTAATGTGGGTGGGCCTCATCTAATCAGTTAAAGACTTGAAAGAGCAAAACGGTTGAGAAAGATCAAGCTTACCTGCCTGACTGTGAGTTGGGGCATTAGTCTTCCCTTGCTTTCAAAATGGAACTTACTGTTAGTTCTCCTGTGTGCCAACTGTACATCTTGGAACACCTTAGCTTCCATAGTCATATGAACCAATTCCTTATAATAAAAAATTCTGTTTCTCTGGAGGACCCTAATACTCCCCTCAAGTTATCCCCATCTTAGTCAATGATACCATCATGGAGCTATTGAATGGCCTACCACTTATTCAAGTGTACCTGTGGAAACATAAAATAAATTCTTTTAACTTAACTAACCCCATCTGTGCATTGAACTTATTGAGTCAGTGCTTCCTTTCAGTATATTTCAGATCCATCCATTTCTCTCCATCTCCAAAAAAAACATTGAATTATTTATCTAACAAATATTTGACTTGACCTTGCCGAGTCATTGTTTGGGACTCCTGAACATCTTCCAAACTATCATAAATCCACTCCTAGTACATTGCAATATAATTTGCAGGCAGCTTTCAGAGTGATTTTTTAAAGCTAAATTCATCCCGAGACACTTTCCTGCTCAAAACCTTTAATGTCTTACCATTGCATTTTACCTTACTATGTCCTACACTCTAACCTCATCTCATTCTCTTCCTTGCCTACTGCATTTCAGCCACACCAATTTCCTATTTTCACATATACCAAGCCCTCTAACTATCTGGAATATCTAGGTCTAGTGTTGTAATTTGGCCAGTTCATTCTCCTCATTTAAGTCTCTTCTTGATTGACTTTTTCCATCCCATCCCAAAAAATCTTTCATCCTTTAATCAGATAATTCTTCAGAGCAGTTAATCACTATCTATAATCTCAACCTATAATCATTTTTCATTGGCTATTATCTTACTCCCCAACTAGAATATGTGCCCAATAAGGACAAGGAACTACTCTTTGAGTTCGTTGATGTCTCATTCCTACCCCAATACTATCACTTAATCAATGCTCAAAATATATTGAGTGAATTCACTCATTCAACAATATTAAAAGTCTTTCAGGAAACTCTTCCAAACCCTGGAAATATTCAACGAATGAAAGGGACAGATTATCTGCCTTTTTGGAGTTTACCCTCTAGGAAGATGGAAATTAAATAGTATGTGAGAAGGAGAAGGTTTTTTTCATGAAAAGAGCCCAGAGGACATTTCTTAGAACTTACACAAGAACTAGATGCCAGGAAAACACTAGGAAGTTTGGCACATTACCATACCTTCCAAATGAGCCCTTAGAGCTTGTCAGTGCTGTCACGCAACCCAGGCAACTGGCTGAAGTGTCAGTTATCCTGACACACGTACAAGAGGCTAATATGGTCTATGGACCACTGGGGGCTAAATGCCTGTTGACTGAGATAATGATCAGATAGACAAATACACAATTGTCAAACCGTGAAGATGCACAATCTCGACTATGCCAAGGCCACTAAAGCCAACGAGATGGAATGTAATGTGCTGATTACAAATGCCAAAATGCTAAACCAAAAGGAAGCTAGAATTGTCTTAAGAGAAAAATTAAATAAATGGGATACCCAATTAGATTATTACCCATCAGCAGAGCTTATGTAGGACTGGCTGCCAGCTGTGGAAACCCCAAGGACAAATGGCATGGTTATTCCAAACCATCACACAAGCTCCTTGCCAAGGCTGCCTGTGAACCTTCAGCTCAGCCTCCCTTGGCAAAGTAGCTGATGTTCTCTCTCCATTATTAACAATTGCTTCATTTTTTATTGATACAAGGACCAAATAATTCTAACATTTTCCATAGCTAATGAAATTGGCAAATTCAGACAATGGGGGTTATTTTGCCAGTAATTTCTTGCCCAAATTTAAGATACTATCCGTTTTCTTTGTGACTGTGTGTTCACAAGTTCTGCTGTCATCCTTGAGTGGCACATTTCCACCTCAGCATGTTATATGCTCAGAGAGTCTACTTAGCACAGACTGAGTGGAGGCCCAAGTAAATCTAAGCAAATGTTTTAAGTAAACAGTATACTAATATGCTTTAAAATGAACATTTGTTAAACTGAGTACTAAGCATTTCATTTTATTCATTAATTTACCCAGTTTTCATAGTTGTCTTGTGAAGCAGGTAGGTGCAATTATTTTCCCTATTTTACAAGAACATAAAGCAGAAAAGGAGGAGACAGATGCCTAAAGTGTGTGCTGCTTATTATTTTGAAGGAGACAGAAAACAAAGGAGGGAGGGAGTAGCAGGACAGCAAATGGTAAATTAATCATTTGGGGTTTTACCTAATGCATTTTACTAGTTGAAATTGACCATAAAGGAAAAGTAAGTCTTTAAGAACTCATGAAAAGAGTCATTGTGCTGGTAACCAGCACTGCCTGCTGTTCCATGTCAAAATTTATAAGATCATTTTTTATCCCTGCAATGCTTATCATAACTGGTAAGCCACCCCACAGAAACAGGGCAGCCCCCTGAGGTCTGGAGACTCTGAGGCTGGTAATCTGTCCTATCAAGTTTTCTGTCTCCAATACTTAACCTGAGCCTGACACAGAAAGCAATTACAAAAAGATTATTGAGCAATTAGGTTCACAGTTACAATAGCTCCCACAAATAAAAGAAAGTGTGTGTCTAACAAGACTACACATCTAAAATTTGGAATAGTTTGGCATATATCCTGAGCCTATACCAGGAGAAAGGTAGTGGGTGTCCATGCTGTTGAGTATGGCTTTTTGATACTGCATCTGGCCTTAAAAAGACCCTTTGAAATTGTTAATGCCTTTTAATACTTAGAAGTGGCAACATACATGTCATACATTTGAAGATATGGTGAGATCTTTACAGATTGGAATAAGCAAAAGAAAGTATGGAATGTGTATCTTTCGATCAACTAATTTCTCCATGTAAACAATTTAAATTATTTGGTATCCAAGTATCATAATCCCTTTTTATAAAAATTTGCTCTAAGGACTGAAACACAGAACAATGATGTAAGACATACAAGAACAAATGCATTTAGGTGCTGTGGGGGTTTCTGCCATGTTCCACGTGGATGAGAAAAGGGTTAACTGCCGAGGACAATGTTGCCTATAAATCAGTCAATTACCCATAAACTTATCTAATCAAAAACACATAGAGCCAATGCTCTTTATAAATGAGAGGAGGCATAACAAATAGGGCCATACCAGATCTGGCCTCTAACAACATGGAGTAGCCCAACTCTTTTATTTATAATCTCATAGGTAAAGGGGCCCAGATGGGGAGGGGCATCTTCTGTGATGAACAGGATGGGATGGAGTTAGGGGAGCCATTTTCTTAGGGAAACTATCACAGAACCAGACAGGGAACCACTCTCACAGTGCCACATACCCACCCCGACCCCCCCAATCTGGGACAGACCTCCATGTCTGCCAGTTCCCAGAAGTCAGACCTCTGCATCATGAGACTCAACCTTGTCTGATTCTGCTAGATAAGGATGGCTTCCCACAAGGTGCTTTCTCTCATTAAAATTAACCTAGTTTGAGCTGGTTCAGAGAGCCCGAGATTGATGAGAAAACATGAAAACCTGGAATATAATTGTCACATTGAAATTTTCTTAGCAAAAATCTTAGGCGTATGTAATTCTATCCAATCTCACAAATCCAAAATCTACGTTAAATATGTGTTTGTAGCCTGCTTTAAGTCCCTGTCTTCTGCATCCAATAAGAGAGAGTATATTATGGCTACGCAACTGTCTTTACTAAAATCAGGAGGATCACAACCCTAAATAGTATCTTTTCTGTCATATTGGCACAGGGGCAAATGTGTCCACAGAAATGTTGGCTTTAAGCCGGGCCTGGTGGCGCACACCTGTAATCCCAGCACCTGGGAGGCTGAGGCAGGAGGATTGCGAGTTCAAAGCCAGCCTCAGCAACTTAGTGAGGCCCTAAGCAACTCAGTGAGATCCTGTCTCTAAATAAAATACAAAATAGGGCTGGGGATGTGGCTCAGGGGTCGACTGCCCCTGGGGTTCAATCCCCAGTACCAAAAAAAAAGAAAGAAAGAAACGTTGGCTTTATTTTTCCTTCTAAAAAGTTTGAAACACGATTTCAATTTGATAGAATAGTTTCATCACAAATATAAGTAGTAGATTTCAGTTCATTCTACTTTCTACAGAAACTTATTCATAGCCTATAATACACTAGGTTGAGGATACAAATAGGCAATATTCCTTATCCCTATAAAGCTTACTCTATTTGTATTTCCACAAAATAATCAAGGAAAAAAATACATGCACATTTTTAAAGCCTCTTTTCCTTTTAAGTGTATTCTCCATCTTAACAGAGAAATTCAGGAATCCATGTAATCCAGATTTTCCTATTTCATTTGATATTTCTGTAGCAACTATTTTCAATTATAATCTTTAGTGAGCAATTAGTTTGTAATCTCTGAAGATATTGCACACAATAGTATCTTATAAATTGAAGTCATGTTTTTCTTCTTTCCTTGCCTCAAAATGATTGAATGACACACCCTAAGTTTAGAGTATAAATCTTCAATTTAACACCATCTATTTTCAAAGAATATGGCACTTCACATATAAAGGTCTTTAGAATACATTTGTTTCCTCACAGCCTTTTTTGCTGTTTTATTTATTTTACATGCTCCAAAATCAATTGTCTTTATTTTCATTTTGAATAGTCACCAGTGTTTCTAAAAGAAATTTTTAAAAGAAAATGCTATTTTATATTTACCCATATGGGTTATCATTTTCTGTGCCTTTTATTTCTTTGGGTAAATTCAGATTTCTATCTGGTATTATTTTCCTTCTGCCTGAAGGACTTTTTTGAATATTTCTTTTACTGCTGAACTTATTACAAGTTTTATTTATGAATTTTTATTTACTATGAGTTATTTTACATTGCATAAATTTTGAAGTCTTTTGAAAGCTATTTTCCCTGTGTATAGAATTCTACATGTTTTCTCTTCCAGTGTTTTTAAAACATTTCTTTGCTTTCTTCTGACTGGTTTGTGAGACGTTTGCTAGCATTCTTACACATGTTGTTCTTTATATAATCTGTCTTTTCTCCCCCTCTAGCTGCTTTTAAGATTTTTCTTTCTATCCATGTGGTAAGCAACTTGATTATAGTATGATGTAAAGTTTTCTTCATGTTTCTTAAATTTATGGGTTAATAATTTTAATCAAATATGGAAAAAATCATTCTTATTTCTTTGAATGCTTTCTAGGCATTTTTTTCTCCTCTCTTTCCAGGGCTCCAATTATACATTAAGTAGACCACTTGATGTTATCCCATAACTCACCAGTGTTTATTTTTGTTCATTTTTTTCTGATTCAGCTTGCAGTTTCTATTACCAAGTCTTCCAGCTAACTAGCATTTTCTTATCTAATTTTCTGTTCATTTGATCCAGTGTATTTTTCATCTTAGACTTGCAATATTTATCTCTAGGAATTTCTTTAGCCTTTTGACATCTTCCACTTTTATCCATATGACTAGATTGTCTTCCACCTCCTGTACATGAAGTATATTTGTAGATGTTTTAATATATTTCTTGCTACTTCTAAATCCATGTTGAGTTGGTTATATGCATTTTCTTCCCATTATGTGTGAGATTTTCCAGGTTATTTTCATGACAGACAATTTATTAGATAATAGACACTGGATTATATGTTATTGTATCTTAGCATTTTTGTATTTTTTTCTGTTAAATACATTTTTTGCTGTACAATATTTACTAATCATGCATTGATTACATTCTATAAACTTTGATATATTTTCATTATAAATTCAATTCCAAATACTTTTTTCCTTGGATATTTTAAATTATTTTATAAATTATTCAGCACTTTGCCATATCTCCCATTATTTGAGGACCTTAGTATCTTTTTTGTTGTTTTCCAATTTAGTTTCATTTGGGAGGGAAAGATGCCTTATTTGGGGTTTTTGAAATTTCAAATTTTCTTCATGACTTTTTTGGTAGATCTATTTGCATTAGAAATAATGCATATTTTGTAGTTATAATGAATGGACACTAATAAATGTATTTAAGTTCAATTGGCTAGAAACTTCATTCACATATTCTGTATCTTTTTTGTTATCTTATTAACTGTGGATTTACCTACTTACCTTCTGTCAATTTCTGCTTCATTTCTTTTCTTGAATTTATTATTGGGTATATAAACATTTAAGACTGTTTTCTTCTTTGTGAACAATGAGTTGTCCCTTTTTTTCCACTAATAATTCTTTGTTTTGATATCTACTTGTTATGATACCACAAAGGCTTTATTAGGTTTAATTTTGTATTTTTTTTCTCTTCAAACTTTCAACCTATTTCTACTACACTTTGAAGGCTTCCCATAAACAGCATGTAGTTAACAGAGAAGCCAGGATGCATATCAGGCAGCTTGGCTTCTGAGCCCATACAGTGTATTTCTAAACTATCTCTCAGTGTCCAAACTCTGCCAATTTGTGATTATGAATCCTTTTTTGTTTCTAATCACTCATATTTGAAGTATCTTGTCTTAGACTTTTGAGAGATTTTTACTTGACCATATATATACAGAATTCCTATGGGCCTGAATACACACAGGGCTGGTTCAAACAGGATTTGCTTTTGCTTCTCTTGGTGTGCAAGTAGTGTACTGACTTGAGACCACTTCTGTGTTCATGTTTCTCTGTCGTGGGTGTGAATACAAATTCAGGTTCCCATCCCAGCACTGGCCCAAAATGGCTACTAGTTTAGAACTAGAACTAGTAATGAGTTTATCGATATTGCCAGATACAGGTGTAATATACAAAAACAATTGTATTGTTAATTACTAGCAATGAAAAACCAGAACATTAAAAATTATAAATCATAATTGTAACAAATAATTTAAAATAATTATAAAGAAATAAAGTGATCGGTGGAAGAGAAATTGGTGGAAGAGGGTTTGGACATTTACCACCAATGCCTAATGGAAAACTGATTTTTACAAAAACTGCAAGGACAGTTCAATGGAGAAAGGCTAGTTTTTTCAACAGATAGTGCTGAAACAGGATAGATATGTGCAAAAAAACACCACAAAGAAACTACACCTTGCACCATATACAAAACACAACATGGATTGAAAACCTAAACCTAATTCAAGACTTAAAACAATCAAACTTCTAGAGCAAAATTTAATAATAGACATTTCTGGTCATTTGTCAAGCAAATACCAATACCAAAACCTATACAAGAATAAGTTCGTAATTTTGTCTTACCAAAATTGAAACCTATACTCTTCAAAAATACCAATGAGAATGAAAAACAAGCCACAGACTGAGAAAATATTTGAAAAATGACTTGTATATAAAATGTATACTCAGAACTATCCAGAATTATACTCAAAACTCAGTACTAAGAAACAATCCATTTTAAAATAAGCTAAGCATTTGAATAGATACTTCACTGAAAATAATGAATGGATAGTAAAAAAGTACATGTAGATGCCTAATACCAGTAATAATTAATCCAATTAAAAGCACAGTCAAACATTATACACCTATTGGAATGTCTAAAATTAAAGATTTACCATGCCAAGTGTCTGGAAAGATGTGGAGAAATTAAATTGATGCATTGATGGTGGGAATATAAAATGGCACAGCACAATTTGGTTGTTTCCTAAAAAAATTAAATATTAGATATAACACCTACAGTGTAACCAACCAAAGAAATAAGTTGGACTTCATCAAAAACCCTTTTATACTTCAAAGGACATAATTAAGAAAGTGAATGATAACCCACAGAATGGGAATAACATTTGAAAATCATGTTTCTGATAAGGACCTAGTATCCATAATATATAAAGAATTGTTTCACTTCAACAACAGACAAATAGAGCAATTTTAACTGGGCAAGTTACAAGCAAATGGCCAATAGCTCATAAAAGGACGGTCAGCATCATTAGTCATTTCGGAAATACAAATCAAAACCACCAAGTTATCACTTTGCACCAATTAGCATGAGTAAAATCTAAAAGAACAAATAGTAACAATTCTGGATGAGAATGTGAAAATATTGAAATCCCCAAACAGTGCTGGTCAGGGTGTAAAAGAGCACAACCACTATATAAAACCTTTTGGCAGCTCCAAAAGTTAAACATGGAAAGTTACCATATGACCCAGCAGCTCTACCCTTATGTATCCACACCTGGGAACTGAAAGCATATCCTCACAAAAAAAGTGAAAGTGAATGTTCATAGTGGCATTATCCATTATAGCTAAAAAGTACAAACAACTTTAAATGTCTATCCACTGATGAATAGATAAACAAAACACAGTGTGTGCTTAGAATGGAGAATTTCTCAGCTGGCTCAGTGATAGGGCACTTGCCTAGCATGTGTGAGGCACTGGGTTTGATTTACCATACCACGTATAAATAAATAAAACAAAGGTCCATTGACAACTAAAAAATACATATATTTTTTAAAAAAGGAATGAGACACTAATTCGCTCTGCAGATGAACCTTGAAAACATGCTAAGTGAAAGAAGCTGATACAAAAAGATCACATATTACAGTTCCATTATATCAATTGTCCAGAATAGGCAATTCCATAAAGATAAAAAGTAGTCTAGCAGCTTCCAGAGGCTGAGATCTTTACAGGAACAGGGTGATAAAATGTTTTGGAATTAGCAATGATGGTTACACAACCTTGTGAGTAAACAAAACATCACTTAAGGAAGAGTTTTATGGCAAATGAATTATCTCAACAAATAAATGTATCATATACCATATGGTCCAGTCATTCCACTCTTCGGTTTTTACCCAAGAGAAACAGAAACATAAATCCAAATCAAAACATGTATGTGAATGTTTATAGCAGACTTGCAATCGTGGAAAACTGGAAATAGCCCATCAACTAAAGATCATCATACTGTAGCATATACGTAGGATAGAATACGACTCATTAATAAAACGTAAATGCTTGGTGTTTTGAACCACATGAATGAATCTCAAAATAAATATGCTACATGAAAGAAGCCAAACCAGAATACATACTGCATGATTCCATTTATATACAATTCTAAGAAATGCCAACTAACAGACAGTGACAGAAAGCACATCAGGAGTTGCCCATGAATGAGAGGATTGCCAAGACCAACAAGAAAAAAGAAATATTTTTCATTAATACATAGTAATTGCACATATTGATGGAGTACCATGTGGCATTTTAGTACATGCATGCAATGTGTAATAATCAGATCAGGATAATGGCTATATCCATCACCTCATTTATCATGTTTTTGTATTAGGAGTGCTCAAAATCCTCTTTTCCTACTTGAAATTAATAACCTGAGTTATCCCACTATAATATAGAACACTATATCCTACTATAACATAGAACACTCCAGCATACACTCCTCCTATCCAACTGTAGGGTAGAAATTTCTAGAAGTGATCATTGTGCTTGTCACCTTGATGGTAGTGATAGTTTCACATGTATGTCCAAGCATCAAAATGTACCAAATTGTGTACTTGGTACAATCGTGTACTGTATAATTGCATTTCTATTATATCTCAGTTAAAACTATTTTTTGAAAACATGTAAACCTAAACTAGCCACAAAATATTTCCTGTGCCATGCTCTTTCCACTTTCCTTTAGTTTTGGAAGACTCAGAAGACATACTCCTGATCTAATGTGGCTGACACTTAGTGACTCTCCAAGAAATATTGGCAGAAACACCTAAAAGCAAGCAATTACCAAACTTCACCCTGCAGAGATGCATGAAGAGACTAATGACACAGAACAACAGCCCTGAAGCTGACCTGACTAGATCAAAGATGCTCTGCTGGGATTGTCTGGTTAATCTGCAATGCCCTCAGCTTCCGCTGGACTGAAGGATGGCCTCATTGATTCCTACCATCTTCTGGGTTGCCAATTCATCCCAAACTCAGAAAAATACAATAATCTCAAGTAAGCATAAATTCTGTCTGGAAATTTAAAACAAAATCATAAAATCATAATTGTTAGAAATAAGGAGGTAGTACAAGAAATCAAACACATTCTCAGAAGTGGGTGGGCAAGGAAAACTTCAATTCTGCCAGAGGCATGTAACAGAACCTGACTAGTAAGCGCACCTGGCCAGGCAGTCCCCCAGCTTTAATCCCTGACACTGTGCTCCCCTTTGCCCTGATTGGAGGAGCTCAGGGTTACAGTCTATGGGATTGGCTAATTTTAAAAATTGGGCAGGCAAAGGGAAGGACTATAATTAACATGGCTACAATTGGGTCTTACATCCCAATTAAAGCTAAATACCATATTCTGAAAATGGATGAAACTTTCTATGTCTCACAATCATCGAATATTATCATATGGATCCATTGATTGCTACTAAATGAATAAGAAGAAAATCAAAGGATCTACATGTGGTACCAATTTGCAGTGTATTTCCCAAATGACAATGCTATGTCCCTCTTACACTTGAAAGAATGGGAGGAATGGGCCACAGAAGGATTTGTACAGCGTTAGGGGTGCAGAGACATGGTGTTGAATGGCCACAGGCCCTATGTGTACATACAACAGCAACCATGGGTGTGGTTTGGAAATATTCTACAGTGAAAAAGTACCACCTTGCTTCAGATCCAGCCATTATTGTTTCAGGGACAGCAAAGTGTGATACCTTTTCTCCCATATTTTTTTATTTGTTCTAATTTGTTGATATGACAGTAGAATGCATTTATATATTTTGAAAGATCATACATAAATGGAGTGTAATCACTCATTTTTCTGATTGCACATGTTGTAGGATCACATCAATCATGCAGTCCTACACATACATGAGGTAATAATGCCTGTTTCACTCTACGATCATATTTTAAGGGTTTCAGTCTACACTACGGTAACAAAACAGGTAAATGAGAGACAAAAAACACAAATTTAGTTAATGTAAGTTTTAAATGACATGGGAACCTCCAGAAATGAAACAATGACCCAGGAAACACTATTATGCTTAGATCCAATGTAGAATGGACAGGCATGGAGAAATGTAATTGGACCAAAAAGGTGTGAGCCAATGTAACAGATCTGTGCAGGAGGACCCTGGGAAGCCAGCCTGATCAGATTCCTCTGGGCTCCATGCACCCTTTCTTTCTCTCAGATATGAGGCAGAACCAGAGTCTTAAAACCTATTTGAGGCAAAGTAAGCCAGAGAAATTCTTTACAGCTAACTCCTACACAGAAGGTAGGGAAAGGTTATGATTTGTTTCAGGGACAGAAAGAAGGTCTGGGGAAAGAAGGGCAGGAGGAGGCCCTTCCAATGACCTTCAGCTTAAAGCACTCAACACACCGAAGAGTCAGACTTTAGAGTGTCGTTTTCTAAACCTCAATGCTGCTCTGCTTTTATTCTATGCATTACAGTTTAACCTGCCTGAAAGTCAATGTTTGGAGCCTGGAGGAACAAGGAAGCTGCCCCCAAAGTTGAAATATGAAAAGCTTCTTCCTTAGGAACTAGAAAAAGAAGGGTGGCCCTCCTCCTTCCCTTCCACAATGGAAAGCTTGCGCAAAGGTTACCTGCCTTGTGATTAAGAGTCTACACAATTAAAATTTTTAAGTGGCTGATTGAAGGATAATGTAGCAGATTTTATTCAGCCTCATATACCTCAAGGGAAATTCCGCTTTATTACTTTTACTGCATGTGCACATTTTCCCTTAGAAATAAAAATTAAACCTTTGTACAATTGCTTCCAAAAGCATTTTCTCTTCACGCTAATAACGGGTTTCATGGAACATCTGTAGCAAATTAAAATGCTCCTTTTTAGAAAATGCAGAGTTACCGAGAAACTGATGTAAATATGTGTGTACACATGTGGATGAACGTTTACTGCTAACATCCAAGTTCCAAGAGCACTCACCTCTTGCTGCCGCTTACCTTGCAGGTCATTATCACTGTCAAAAACATTCATGAATATAGGGAAGCACAGAGGTTATGAAAATCTTAAGTCTTTTTTTTTGTACTCAGTTTCTTACAGTGATGTGGATAATCAAATTAAGATGTATTTGCTGAAACTCTTCCCTTTTTGATGAGCTTATTTTCATAGGCTTTGAGACAAAAAACAGGAAGAGGAGGATTTAGACTACTGGGGAGACGTGGTCAGAATAACAATGACAACAAGCATGGGTTGAATGTCTAGTACTCCCCAGGCAGGGATCCCACTTCATCCAGTACCTCCCCCCAATGTAGTCAGTTGGCATTCTTGTTCTGACCAGTTAAAATGCCAAAACCTGTGGGGTTCAACAGGGTCGAGCTATTTGCTATCACTGTGATAGGCATAAACCAAAGCCAGGTCTTCAGGAGAGAAGCACAAGCTCTTTTACAAGTGAGAAAAACATCAGTTACGGAATACTGAAGTGAAGCATTCTAACACATGGTGGATTTCAACATAGAAAATAAACTATCTGTAAACTGGGCGCGGTGGTGCACACCTGTAATCCCAGCGGCTTGGGAGGCAGAGGCAGGAGGATCACGAGTTCAAAGCCAGCCTCAGCAATTTGGCAAGGCCCTAAACAATTCAGTAAGACCCTGTCTCTAAATAAAATACTAAATAGGGCTGGGGATGTGGCTTAGTGGCCCAGTGCCCCTGAGTTCAATCCCCAGTTCCAAAAAAAAAAGAAAAGGAACTATCTTAAAGATATCAATTATTGCCGGGCATGGTGGCACATACCTGTAATCTCAGCGACTTGGGAGGCTGAGCAGGAGGATCAGGAGGCTGAGGTAGGAGGATCGCGAGTTCAAAGCCAGCCTCAGCAATTTAGCGAGGCCCTAAGCAACTCAGTGAGACCCTGTCTCTAAATAAAATTCAAAATAGGGCTGGGGATGTGGCTCAGTGGCCGAGTGTCCCTGAGTTCAATCCCTGGTTCAAAAAAAAAAAAAAACCCAAAAATAATATCAATTATTAAAAAAACTTGCCTCTTTGAGGAATATTTTTTGCCTTGATTGTATCTAAAGCATTCTATCAATCAACTAGGGATAAGTTGTCTTTTCCTACATGATCAAAACTAGTGATATGGAGTCTACTTGTTGCTTTTCTCACTGTTCTGTCCAGGGTTCCAATGTGTCTGTGTAAACAACACTTGGAATATTCAGATTTTCAATAGGAATGTGTGTGTTTGTGTGTGTGTATATGTGTACACATGCATACATATATGAATGAAGATACTAGCAGGAATGGAAATGCTACAGCCCTCTACTGAATGCTGTACAAAATGTCTTCTGTAAAGTTCTAGAACTCCCTAGCCATTGTCCTCTTGGGTGAATTTTCCTATCTACTTATCAAATGAATATTTGATTTCATATTCTCACTCTGAAATAGGTTCGTTTACTGTACCTACCCACTGGATATTTTCCTATTCAATGAAGAACACGGTTCTTTAGAGTTTGGCTTTTCTTCAAATTGAATTAGCTGAAGAGTGTTTCAAAGTTAAGGATATGCTTTCTGAAATAATACTCCCCTAAAAGAAAAGTCTTACATATGTGCATGCACATACACTCAAACTCCCCAATGTTTGGACCACACCCTGATACTGTTATGAAGAAAAAGTTGCAAAATTGGAAGCTGAAAAGCTGAACTTATCAGCCACATATAGGAATACCACTAATAACATGGTAACTTGTCCTGACAGTCTTGCACGTATAAGTTCTTGTTGTTTTCCTTATGTTATTGATTAGTAAACAATCACGGGGAGATGAAATAACTTGCTCAAAACCATGTGTATGAAGTGCAAAAAACAGAGTTTAGCTCCAGAATTCCATGCTTTTTTTTTTTCTGTAATTTTCTTCTTTCATTCATTAGGATCGATATAATCTAGCCAATTTTTATAATAACTAATAAGTTAGATGAAGTTGCCTTTGATATTCTGTTTTGCTCACCTCCATTCTAACTTTTGACAACAATCCATACTACCCACTAGAATAGGCAGAGTTCAGCCTTCCTCCCAAAAGTAGGGAAAGAACTGAAGGCAAAAAGATTAAAAAATTAGTGTCCTTTATATCTTTGTCCACTCAGTAGATTTTGATCCTATCCTTTTTGAAAAATTTGCATGCCTACTGAGCCTAGATATAAAAGGTGAAAATAGAAAAATTCTTCAGTGCTATATTTGAAAACAAAACTTCCAAGAAAGTGTTAGGAAGGGGGGAGAAAAGGCTTTGCTCTCTTCAGCCTGTGTTTTAGCCCACCTCAGAAATGGCACAAGTTGACCATTTATTTGCTCTGAACAAGTAAGTTGAATTCTTTCAGAGTAAGTACTGTACACAGACCTCCACTTTCATCTTGGTATTCTGAACAGAAAACCAAACTGATATACTTTGTGCTCCAGAAAATTAATTTTTGTCAAACATGAGAACAAATAAGGTCATGTTGTCTTTTGCCGAATTTTCTTAACTCATGATTTCGAAAAAACTATGGCTGTAAAATTCATTATAATTTTTGATTGCTTATAATATTTTAAATACTGTATAATACTTCATTAGAAGTTTTCCAATCCAAAAAGGTCTATTTCCAATGAGATTGTGGTCTTGGGTATTCCTACCCACATTCAATAAATACTTTGAGTACCTACTATGTATATTATATTAGGAATAGTATATTGCATTATATTAGGCAAAACAAAATATCTAATAATAAATTAAGCATAATATATATATTAAAGAATTCTCAAAGCATAATAATGCAAGGTGAAAATTATATTTAAATATTATATTAATAGCATATTGCAACTATGGAGCTGAGGATGTGGCTTGGTGGTAAAGCTGCCTAGCCTACATGAGGCCCTGGGTTTGATTTGCAGTACCACAAAAATAAAAAATCAAATTAAAAAAATATTTTAACTATAGAGTTTTAATTTTCACATAGAATTTACAGATGGCCCCACATTTACCATGATTAAACTTAGAAGTTTTCAGCCTTATAATGGTGCAAAAGCAATATGCATTCAGTAGAAACCATTTTTGAATTTTGATCTCCTCCTGAGCTGGAATTTGATGTGATACTGTCTTGCAATGCTGGGGTGGCAGCAGTCACGCCAGTGATCACAAGGATCAACAACTGATGCTTTGAATGATACTGTATTGCTAAACTATAATGTTTAAAAGGTGTACTAAATTCTTTTCTGACTTACAGTATCTTCAACTTATAAAGAGTCACAATCCTACTATAAGATGAAGAGCCTCTGCAGTATAAACAGAGAGAAGAATGAAATGACATCAGAATGGGCTCTCTTCCTGCCATGGTCCCCATACTCCTTTCAGAATCCAAGTCTCGTTATTGCCATCTTACAGTGAGAGAGTTGTGTGAGTTGCCCTTGGTTGACGTCTGATCACAACACTGAAGTGAGGTTGGTGTCCTGGTCCCTATGCAGGCAACTTTTGAGATTCCACTACACTGGGGCTCAGCAAACAATGCCTCGAAGTGCAGTGCTTGGGCATGCTGAGTGCTTTGAAGTAAAGGGGATTGAAAGGCCTTAGAAGCAGAAGCTGTCTTTTACCTCCTCTTGCCCTTCTGTCTCCCACTCCTCCTCCTTCCTTGAAATGAGTCATAGAAACAAGAATTCCTCTTCCCAAAGGCAGGTCATAGAAACTGGAATCCCTCTCCCTGAAAGGAAACTAGAAAACCTTGAAAGGTCACTTTACTTCTTTTCCCTTCTTCCTTAAAGACCCTCATTCCAGAGGGGTCCTACCCCATACCTAAGAGGAAGAAATGCAACGTGGAGAGGATGAGAAGAGTCTGAACACACAGACCTTGCTGGGTTTCCCCTCAGTCTCTTACCCTCCTTGTCCAATCACATTTCCATGTGGCTGTCCTTTCTTCACTGAAAAAGCATAAAAATAGTTTCCCTTGGTCTTTGTTTCTGAAGGCTCCTACATCACCTAAAGCTTTAAATAAATGTGCTATGCTTTTCTCTCATCATCTTCTTTTGTTATAGGAGTGTAGTCTATGACCCTTACAATGAGTGAGGAAAGGCAGTTACAATTACGTAATGGACATTCTTTGCAACTACTACATGAGATTATATGCACCAACGCTTCAGGATGTTACCTGGCAAGGCTAAATGCTCCACAAACGAGTAGCAACAGCAGATCAAGCCAGCATTGAAAATCTTGACTGCACAAAAAGTCACCATAAGGAATACACTAACCAGCCACTCCACACCCACCCCAACATCCTTTTCCAAATAAATGCTAATTGCCAGCACTTGCCTGTGGTAAAATAGCCTGTGGGATGACTTGTGACATTGCATCAAGCTAACTCCACTCAGCCAGTGTTGCTTTCCCTCCTGTGTCCCTTAGTTCATTAATGTTATTTGCATGAAATAATTCTCATTCTATCCTTCTTCCCACTTCATCTCCTTCCAACCCACCTGACAACTTTTGTTGGAGGCCACTGGGATCTTCCTCCAGTTTTACACAATAACAAATTGAGAGTTTCACAAGTACCTGGGGTTCAACAAAGGTTGGGAAGCCTGTTTCTGAATATAACTGGGTGGCTGTTAGCAATGCAAATAAATGTGAACACTTGATCCTCCTCCAGGTTATTTCTTCAATATACTGTGACTGGAGTCCTAGGCCAGAGGCCTGACACTGGAGATCCCTACAAATCAGCTCTGCTCATTCACTCAAAAACCAAATGTAGTGGTGAAAAGCAGAAAAGGAACTTTATTCAGTATAGCAATGTGGAGAAGGTAAAGGGGACCAGCATTTCCAGACTTATCTTTGGGGGTACTGACATGTATTCACAGATTATGTGGACAAGGAGAACCAGAAGTATACACAGTCAAATCTTGATCAAATGATGGTCCAATTGATCATTATCTTGGGATTGGTCAACCAGGACCTTGTTGCAAGTGGTAATAAAGTTGTTGTTGCCTGACAATAGTTTTGACTCATGCACAGTGTTTATTGATCACACTTGTTGCTTTTGGAACCCAAGGTGACTGACTCACAGCAAAGAAAACCTATTTAAAATGAAGGCAGAGATGTCAAGTTTTTCACATTTGCAGGCCCAAGTGAAGAGCCAGTACTTTTAGCAAAGCAGCCTCTACTCCCTTGTTACAATACAACAGACGAAGGTGCTATGATACAAAGTAGTAAAATAATTTGGTCCATTTTTAAGACATCTCCCTGTGTTTTGACTAACGGAAAAAGACAATTTTCAAAACAGTCTGTTGTACATCTGAAATAGTCCCATAATGTAACCCCTCTCTATGAGGAAATGATGGTCAACTGTTATTAAAGCTAATCAGAGAAATAAATCTGGTGTTCTATCACAGCAGGATGACTACAGACGATAGTGTACTGTGAACTTCAAAGAGGCTCGAAGAAAAGCTTTTGAACATTTTCTCCACAAATAAATGTAAATGGTCCAGGAGATATGTGGGCACTTCCCCTCATTTGAATATTACACAACATATACACGTATTGAAACATCAGGTGGCACTCCACAAATATGGATGATTAGGTATTCACTGAAAAAATAAATAACAAGCCCTTTCCTGGGATGCTCAGACACAAGGACTTATGACTCTTGGGGCTGGGTACACACTACCTCAAAATGTCTGGGGGGGGGGGGCAGGTGTGCCTCCCCCACATACATCTCCGGCATACTTTGAACTTATCACTCTGAGAAAGTGTGCACATAGGAGCAGCTCTGAAAAGGTGTCCTTTTGTAGAAGAAATTTACATTTATAAGGGAATCCCACATTACTGAAGTACCTGCGTAGGGAGGGTGCTACTTCAAGGTAATAAGTTATTTGCACAGCAGGACAACCTTCCTCAGCACTCTCTCCCCTCAGTCCCCATAACCTGGGTCATGACCCCCTCCAGAAGCTCAGGCTCCTACTCCAGGTCAGGATGCTTCATAAACTCTAATCATCTGGCCCTTCTTTGACTCACATCTTGAGACTTCCATGCACAGGTATATAATTAAATGGTTTTTGCCTATTAATCTCTTACATCAAATTTGCAAGTCTACTAAAGAACCGAGAAGGGTGTGGGAAAGCCATTTTTTCCACCAAACACTATGTAATGACTATTGACTCAAAGAAAGGAAGTCTTTTCAGCTTCAGCTTTCCTATTCTCTCCAACTCTATAATCGAACCAGAGAGAATTACCTATTCAAAATGTAATTGGGACCTCTGGTGATCACTAAATTTGTCTCCTTTATAGGCAGGGAATTTTGCCCTGTGAAGTCACTATAATACATAAAGAAGTGTTGAGACCGCAGCAGTCCCTTGCAATCACTCAATTCATTCAATGAAGCAATTTGTGTCAGATTCATAAGGCTAAGATTTATTTACACCGATTGAACCATTGAGTGTCATTTGATGTTAAAGCCTTGTTCTAAGGATGGTACATAATTCAAGAATGCTGAATCAGAAGAGCTGTCCCCAGGACTAATTCACAAGAACCAGCATAGCATATACTTGCTTTGTCATTTTCATTTAAGCAGAATTTGAGGTTCCCTTACCAGATGCTTCAAACCTTGGGAGTGAACAAGCATTTTCTCTGTGTATTATAATAAATTCACAAAAGTTCCAGTTCTGACATCCAAAGGGCAACAACATTGTAGCAGTGACAATATGCTATTAGCAGTCATTTTCATTTATTACTGTTCTTCAGGCTTATAGTGGGGTGGTTTTGTTTTGTTTTATTGTGTTGTAGCATTTTCCAATTTGAGCTATAGAGTTTATTTTATGTGGAAACACTGCAACTTTCACAAAGTGTAACAATAACTTCTCGTGGATTCTGTGAATTAAGGACTCATCACACTGGAGTTTTCTTTCCAACCTGAACACTCATCAGTATTCTCAGTCTTACAAAATAGGACTAAATCTTCATCTTCTTTTGCAGAAAAGATCTTCTCTTCAAGGGATGACCCAAATATCCCTCCAGATCCCCATGCCAATCACATCCCAAGGGCAACATTTTCTCCCCATTATTCCCTTACCTAAACATTCTGTCCCCTTCTCCAATCTTTTCAAAATCATCCTTGCAATAAAAGCAGCAATTTTATCCTAATCCCCTCAAATATGTGGGGATATTTACATTAGTGCCTTTTGTTGTTATTGTTGGTACTGGGGACTGAACTCAGGTGCACTCAACCACTGAGCCACATCCCCAGTCCTGTTTTGTATTTTATTTAGAGACAGGGTCTCACTGAGTTGCTTAGTGCCTCACCATGGCTGAGGCTGGCTTTGAACTTGAGATTCTCCTGTCTCAGCCTCCTAAACTGCTGGGATTACAGTCATGCACCACGCCTGATTTACTTAAGTGCATTTTTGAGCAAATTTTTTTTTAATTAAAGCTAAAATGTTACAAGTCTTTTGGCAGTTGGCAAAAGAAATAATATTTTGATTTGTTCATTCCAAAGAATATTAGAGAAAAGGAGGAAGGGAAGGAGGGCTGGGATAGGGTAGGGTGGGTGGGACAAGAGAAGGAAAGCAGAAAAGAGAAATATTATTTTGATAGAAACTGGAGGTAAGCAAAAGAAATAGCTTTAATCGCCTGGGAAAGGGAAAGGTGATTTCAATGAATAGGAGACACACAACTATGATGAGAGCTATGACCTGGGGCAGGCTGACCTCCAGTGATTCAGTAGAGAAACTCTCCACCACATACAAGAATGTCAACTAAACTGGATAATACAGCAGACACCTGTCATCTTCAGGAGCCTTGTTTAAGTTTGGGGAATTGCCCACCTTATTAGTCCTGATGAGGACAGACCAAAATCAGAGAGTTGTTAAAAATGCAAGAAGCAATGCTGGAATTTCTTCTGTAAGTAGGTCACAGCAGAGTGACCTGAACCTGAGACAGCAAGTTCCTGTTCTGTCCTTTGAATTAGAATGCAGCATGCAAAGATGCAGGAACTATGGGTAATTCCCACAGGTAAAGGGACCAAGTCAACCATAGCACACTCCTCAGGCAACAGTGGCAGGGGGAAAAACTGCAGGTCTAACTCTGAGGGGCAGCCACATCATCTTCTCCAGGACCCTTCTGTGGCAATAGTTTGGGCATTTTTTCCTGACTTCAGGGCCCCCTTCTGATTTTCAAGCTTATAACTATTCCTGTTGGTTCTGTGGTCTACCCAATATAGTAGTTGCCCCTTATTTGCATGGGATACATTCCAAGACCCCCAGCAGATGCCTGAAACCCTAGATAGTACCAAACCCTTTTTTTAAATGCTTTTTCCTATACATATGTAACTATTACATTAATCATCTTTTTTTGCCGTAACAAAATACCTGAGACAATCAACTTAGAGAAAAGGTTTATTTTGACTCATAGTTTCAGAGGTTTCAATCCATGATCACTTGGTCCTGTCACTACAGGACATTGGTAAGGCAGAACATCATGCCCAAGAGCAGGTAGTAGAGCAAAGATGTTCACCTCATGGCAGCCCAGAAGCAGGGGAGAGGGGGCAGGTAAGATATAAACCCCAATGACATGCTCCCAAGGACCACTCCCTTCAGCTAGGCTTCCTATATTTCTACCACCTCTCAATTGTCCATTCAGCTATGAACTCACCTACAAGTTAATGTATTAGTGAGATCAGAGCCCTCGTGATCCAATCACTTCTCAAGAGCCCAGCCCCTGAACACTACCACACTTGGGACTGAGCCTTCAACACGTGAGCTTTTGACAGACACTCTAGATTCAAGTCACAGCTATGATGAAGTGTAATTTAGAAGTTAGGCACAGAATGAGTTTAACAATGAAGTAGAACAATTTTACCAACGTACTGTAAGAAAAGTTATTCAATATGGTCTGTCTCAAAATACCTTATTGTACTCTACTCACCCTTCTTATTGATCTCAGGAAGTACAACAGTGGATAAAAGGAAACTACTTATCCCCTCTGTCTAGTTATATCATTAAAGGAATTTACAAAAATCTGTTGCATTGAAGTAAGGAATTTTAGGTATATGTATATATACCATTCCATCAATCTGATTTAGGCAAAAAATGAATTTAGTTGAAGAATTCACTTGTCCTTCCTTTTCCACAGTTTATCTTTCTGCAATTTCAGTTACCCTTGAGCAACCAGTCTTAAAATATTAAATGGAAATTTCCAGAAATAAACAGTTCATTAGTTTTATGTGGCACACCATAGCATGAAGAAATCTCACCCTATCCTTCCTTCTACCTGGCACATGAGTCATTCCTTTGTCCAGTGTATCCAAGCTGCATATGCTACCCATCCATTAGTCGCTTGGCAGCCTTCTCAGTTATCAGATCAACTACCTCAGTATCATAGTGCTTGTGTACAAGCAACCCTTATTTTACTTAATAAAGGACCCAATGTGCAAAAGTAGAGATGCTGGCAATTTTACTACAATGTTGTAATTGTTTTAGTTTATTGTTGTTAGTCTCTTGTGCTTAATTTACAAACTAAACTTTCTCATAGGTATTTATGTACAGGAAAAGCACAGTATGGTACTATCAGTGGGGGTCTTGGAACATATCCTCTACAGATCAGAGATATACCCCTATAATCCTCTTCAATCGCTTTCTTTTATAGTTGAGGAACTGGGTATCCAGAAGGATTAAGGGGATCACCAAGGGTCATCCATCTCATAAAGTAGAGCAGAAAATGGAATGATTTTCAGTTCAACACTGTTTCTTCCGTGCTGATAATACCCTGATTGTTGTGTTATTTTTGTCACAGATTGATTTTATTTTTTGTTTTTGTTTGAAGAAGGATCATTCTAGGATTGTATTTGATTATTTGAGGGTCTGATTTAGTACCGAGATAGATGGACCATGCTGAGCAACTTGGGAAAATGAGGCGTTAACTAAGAGCTCAAAGGTTTAGCAAATGAAGACCTGACCAGATTATGCTAAAACATTCTCTGCCAAAGTATACTTAATTAAAGCAACAGCCCTTTGAGTGGTGCTGCCTCACTGGATTTACCACTTTGGAACTCAGAAGTTTAATGGAACCCAGTTCACAGACATATTTATAATAGTTAGAAATGATTTGTTGAAATGATTTGAGCTCACATTCCAGAATGAGAACTACCTGCACAGTTATGCGATTCAGTAGACTAAGTAAAATGATGAAGTTTTTCTTATGCTCAAGTGTCAACTTCTGATTCCTTCACGCTTTGCAAATGTTTATGGTTTAGTCTCTATTTGGGATCAGTTTGAAATTTATCCCTTCTTGAATTGTTCAAGTCTTGTTGATGTTCATCTATGCTTGAATGTATTTGTTACCTTGGCTTCATGTTGCTCTCATGTGGTAACAGAAAGTTTTCATAGTAATCATCCTTTGACAGGTAGCCTATCTTCTTGTTAGGATCCAAGTTGAAATCAAATTCGCCACCACAAAATGTGGACTCCATGGAAATGCTCCCCACCCCACCACACTGTGCAAGCTTGTGTGTGCGCACAAGACATGCACAAACACACCCTCAGCTCACTTCCAGTAATCGCTGCTAACAATCCTGAAGCGGGGAGCTTCCTTTATCTCCAGGCTCTCCTGAAATTCTCCCTCTTGGAAGAGATTTAGTCATATCTCTAAGAAATCCAATGTTAATGACTTCCCCTTCTCTCCCCAAATGAGGCTAAACTGACATTTCTGACACACTTTGAAATTACTTCAAATTATCTACATTATAAAGAACCCATTGTGTGGTTTATCCAAACTGTAAATAATCTAAAAACAACGCATCTTTGGTCTTATAACGCATTATCTTCCTAAAACCAAATTACAGTATTAACTATGTTTAGCTTCAGCAAATATTAACATTTCTTGATATCCCCTAAGCCCAAACACCAAATGAAGAGACTTGAATGTAAGCCAGAATCATGCTGAGCCCCAGAGGAAAGCCAAACTTAAAGTTTAAACCACCAGCAATAACTGACTGAGCAGGTAATCCCCACAGGGAAGTATGCTTTAAGCCACTGTTTGTTCAGACCTCTAGATGGCCCAGTAACTATCTGGTCTCTTCTACCTGATTTCCATGATCTTAGCTGGCCTTGCTGGTAGCATAGGCCTTAAAAGACAGAGGTGCCCAAATTGCTTTGAATGATACACTGAAAGCTGTCAAAGAAGGTAATCAAGGCCTGGAAGTGCTACTTTAACACCCGCAATGCTTACCCTGGCAAGCAGTTCACTGTCTGTTTGCTTTGACTAAGGGTCCAAATGTTTGAAGTCTAGAAGGTGGGAGTGGGGGCAGGGGAAGGCAAAAATTCCATTCACAGCATGATTCCTGACAACATCAACACGTTGTCTGTTCTTGCCTTTTGTGAAGGGAGCCCTCCAGCTATTTGTTCAGGTTTCTGTACCAACTTCATGATGAATGAGGTTTTCCAAGGGTTTTTACACACAGCACTGTTATTTCACTAGGGCTCAGTGAGTACTTTAAACAGATGGAGACAAAGAAAGCCAGCCATATAATTCAGTGTCTGATTGCTTTTCCACATGTCAGTGGTGAAAAGCACAACTCTCCCTTGAGCAGCTCTGAGTGGTTGCCTGATTGAATCGGGTAAAGGCTGATAAATTTTGGAATGCTCTTTCAACACGAGAAAAATAGCATCTAGATAGAATACCGCACCAGAGCACTTGGCACCTTACAAGAGAACCCTAGAAATCAGTACATTTCACCATTGTACGAGAAGAAGAAAAAGCTAAGAGACCCTTTCCATGCTCTCTCAGTAATCACCAATATCTGGAGGAGGTGAACTGACCCACATTTTTTGAAACATTAACTGTAATTATAGCAGATAAGCAATCGATTGTTCATTTATAAGAGAAATTATTTTGAGAGTAAGCAATTCCAGAAACAAAATTTTAAAAGAACAGATAGAGTTCTATGTTCAAATTACATTTTCTACCACCTTTGGAAAGAAAAGTCCCACTTGTCTTAATTCAACAGTTTTGCCGGGGCAGGATGAGACAAGAGGTAGTACTTTGATCTTTATGGTCTATGTTGCTGGAACCATTCTGTCTCTAGAAATAAGAAAATCTGATCATTCTTGAGCTAACTGACAAAAGAAAGTAATAAAGATTCAAATTCAAGTCAGGATGCAATTTATTGCCAGGAGAGATGAGAGAAAAACACGTGGTTGCCACCTTTCCTCCATGATTCAGTTTCAGACACATCACCTCCCGTTTCAAGAACTTCTCTTGAAGATAATGTTTGTTTATACACTGTTCTGAAAGAGTTGGTATACAAGGTCTTAAGTAACATGTCCATGAGTAGCAGCTTTCCCTAGGACTCCAGGCACAGAATACTCCACACAGCTAAATAACAGCCCACAGTAAAATTACGCATAATCGATAGTCTGTCCACTGATCTGATGCCCTAGGGTCCCTTTCTGCAGAGTTTATTGTACATATATTCCAGGCGCATGTATGGTGGAGGCTATTGATTCACGCACAGCTGTTTTTCTCCTGTTAGTGCATGATTATTTTCAAGTGTTTTATGAGAGCAGATGTTTTAAGAGCATGCCGAGTACACGTCTTTCCTCAACTGACACTTTTTTATTTACATCAACAGCAGATTGCTAGGCTGCTCTCCTTTTGATACCACAGGCATAGGGGTTGGAATCGCCCAATGATGTGAGTTTTAAAGTTCTTAAGCACAGGTGCTTCATCTATTCCTCTTCTATAAGCACCGCCAGCAGAAATCCTGTCAATCTCTCCCTGGGTCACTTTCTCTGAAAGTGACTCTTTTCCCTCCTTTCTGTCTCTGATCTTTTCTCCCCACAGATTATTTGAACCTGCCTTTTCCACACAGACTTTTTAAGCTGGAGCAAACTGAGTATACACACCCATGTCCTATATAGAACGTAATTTTCTCTGTTGGGTCTGTACCTGGTCCAAATAGTTGAATTTAGATAACAACTTATTTCCTGAAAGTCAACATGTACTTATGCTTGAAAGTACTGCAAAGTCAGTCCCATACTGGGGCCACAAAAATCTGTTACCATGGAAAATAATGTTCTGCCA